>JARYGA010009817.1:0-37003 GCA_030545235.1 Helianthus tuberosus | reverse complement strand
GGTAGGTGGTTGGGTTAGTGGTTAGTAGAAAAGGACGAAAAAGCATAAAAAGCGTCGGTTTTCGAAAGACTTTTTATTTTTGAAATTTTTATTTTGATGAAGCTATTATTCAAACAAAGTTATTTTTGATGAACTTGTTTATTTATTTCTTTTGCTTCATCAACAAAATATAATTTTTTTTTTCAAAGTCAAACGGAAAACCGAGCTTGTTACTAAAACAAAGGGTTAAAAAATAAAAAGGTTTTGGTGGATGAAAGGGTGTATGGTTTGGGTTAAGAAATGAAAAGGTTTAGGCTCAAAGGGGTTAACTAGGGGGATTTTGAAAAAAAGAAAAATAATGGTGTAGAAATAAAAAGGGTTAGTCCTAATGCCTCCATCATTTACTTACTCGGGTTTAAGTTGGTAAGGACCGGGAATGTATCGTCATAGCAAGCTCTAGAGTTGTAAGAACCAAGTGGCTATTCACACAAGAAACGAAAAATGAGCATTTAATTTAAAGATATGTATTTGTATGCTCAATAAAGGCTCAAAACTCACTTTTGTGGGAATGGGGTTTTATGTGATCAAGTATATATAATTAAATTGGGGAAATACCATAAAAAACCAACATACTTTCTGTTTTTGCGCATAAAAGTCCCTCCACTTTTTTTTGCACTCAGAAAACCAACATACTTTTCTTTTTGTTTCATAAAAGTCCCTCCACTTTTTTTTGTACATAAAAAACCAACATACTTTCTGTTTTGCTCATAAAAGTCCCTCCACATTTTTTTGCACTCAGAAAACCAACATTATTGTCAAATTATGAACGCAGAGGTTGGTGACCCGAGACTCTGTCGCTTCCATCATCGACGATTAGGTTGCAGACAGCTCATCGGCGAGACGGGGCCGATTCGTTCTCGCCGGTGGGTCGGGATTATCTACCAACGGGTCAGGTCCACCCTGTCCACGACCACGTCCACGCCCACATCCCCTACCACCAGCCCCTGCCGGCGCTCGCCCGATACCGCCAGCTCTACCACGTCCTCCACCAACACGACCGCCACCTCCACCTACACGTCCGCCACCGCCCCCACGACCTACACGTCCGCCGCCGCCCCCTCCACCTACGCGTCCGCCGCCGCCCCCTTCACCTACACGTCCTCCACCTCCACCGCCTCGGCCCCGCCCTCGCCCAACAACATCAGCCATATCAAACTAAACAAAAAAAGTGGAGGGACTTTTATGAGCAAAAACAGAAAGTATGTTGGTTTTTTATGTACAAAAAAAAGTGGAGGGACTTTTATGAAACAAAAAGAAAAGTATGTTGGTTTTCTGAGTGCAAAAAAAAGTGGAGGGACTTTTATGCGCAAAAACAGAAAGTATGTTGGTTTTTCATGGTATTTCCCCAATTAAATTTTAACTAAGTTTGTCATGCCTTTTCATAATTTTCTTATGTTGTTTCTTTTTATCACGACGCTATCGGTTGTAAATTTGTAAAAATATAACCTTTTTAGAACTTGAATTTCCCGAGTTAAACCTAGACAAGTAAAAAAAATGAATTTTTTTTTGAAAAAAATTTGGGGTGATTAGCGGTTCCAATAGAGTTTTGTGTAAGGCTTGTAGTTAGGACTTGCAAGATTCAAGGTTTTAGCATCCCCCCCCCCCCCACTTAAATTACACACTGTCCTCAATGTGTCCCAAAAATAAATTTTTAGGTTAATTGAATGTGTAAAAAGGTGTGAAAAAGCAAAAAATTGTGTTACTGTGTAACAACTCTCATCAAAAGTCCTAGTTATTATTTTAATTTGGTCAATAGGAAACCCTAATTGAGAAACCCAAGTGATTCTGAACAAACCCTAAAATTTTCATAATTTTCAGAATCAGGATTAGGGCCCCTAAAACTCAAAGGGGGTAAACCCTAGTTGATAATTATCCTCAAAGTTTCGTTGTAAAATTCAGAAATTACGAAAGTATTGACTCAGCATAGCTAGTCCCAAACGTGGCTACTCTATAAACCTATTTTTCAACCCATACGATGCGCAGGCGTTTATGGCCTACGATGCGCAACCATGTTAAAACACCATACGATGCGTAGGGGATTTTAGGCCTACGATATGCATGGCTGACCAAATTTTGGGTATAAATAGCAGACCTTGGGACTTGAAATTTGGCATAAGTTCGACGAAGAAATTCGTTTCTGATATCGAAAATACTTTCTGTTTACACAATTAACACACACTAAATCACGAAGTGCTGCCGTAATCAGGGTAATAACTCGATCGCTATTACGATTCAACGTCCGATCGATTATAACTATCCAACGATTGTTTAAGTGCCGCTCAAATTGAGATTATACTTTGTTAATTCATCGTGATTTCGACTTGAATGTTTGAGTACTGCTCGAATTCGGACTATACTCTGTCATTCGTTGTGAATCCATTGAATTGTTAAGTATTGCACTAATAAATCGTTGTGAAGGTTTAATCTCGTGAATTGACGTAACTGCTGTATTAGTTACTAACCTATTGTGTGTGCATTGTTAATTAAATTAGGTTAATCAAGGCTAATCAGTAGGCTTATATTCTGCTCGTTAAATCAACAATGTGAGTCATTCTCTTTTTATAAAAATACTTTTCGAAAGCATGTTTTTATCAAAATTATAGTTACAGGGATTAAGTCATTGTTATCTGAAATTACTGCCAGTATGTGGGGGGATGTGCACATAGCTACTAATTATTTATCACTTGGGGTGAAAGGACCCTACAAGTGATATGTCCACAGTCACAGTCCGGTAAAGTGACAACTGGATCAGTTAATTTAAAAGATGAGGCAATTGTAATCGCTCTTAATACTGTACATTATAATAAACAGGATGTTTTACTAAATAGAATGATTCACTCAGTATTTCCCTGCTGACAAAACCTTTTTCAAACATGTTTCAGGTGATCTGTTGTGAGCAAAGGAAAAGTGCCGAGTAGCACTACAAGCTTAGAAAGTGGCTCAATATAAATAAATAAAGAAACATGTTTTAAAGAAATAAAGGATTTCCCAGTGAAATCAAGTATTTGTAAATTATGGGAGTTATCCCTATATTATATATAAACGAGCAGTTTTAATAATAATTGATCCTGTTTAAAAAGACTTCCGCTGTTAATTAATTAGATACCACGGGATTTCCTGCCTCGCGGCTCTGGACCGGGTCAAACCGGGGTTGAGGGTCGTGACAGGAAAATGTGGTATCAGAGCCACTGATTTAAGCTTACTATTGATTTTAGCCTATTAAAATAATTAGGAAATTTAATTGCTATTCTGTGAAAAATATGTTTTAACTGATTAATTATTGAGTAACAGTATGGGTAAACACAAGATTTCTGCTATCTACCACAAATTAGATACTGCATCCAAAGAAAAAGGAACCTCTTCCTCCAAACACCCAGCAGATCTAGATGAAGGGATTTTTGTCCGTAAAGCAAATTATGAAAATCCTCTCACCCAAGATAAAAGAAATTCGATTCTTAGAAAGGGATAGGAGAAAATAAAGAAAACCCAAGCCAAGAAAGTGAGGTTTAATCCAGAAATCCAGGAATTAGGCAATAAGTCACCTTGGAAAGATACCTTAGATGAAAAATGGGCAAACCTTTATATGCTAGCTACCGTAGCAGAGAATGCAAATCTCTAAATTTTAAAACCTGGTCTAGTAGAAAAGTAATACCTAGTAAATAAATAAATTATAGTGTGTTCCCTTTCCTGTAGTCTTTTGTACAAATCCGTATGCAATAAACTTAATGTTTATTTGTTAAACTTTGTTCCAAAGTTTTAACTTAGCATTTTTGTGCATTTTGCATATATGCTGTCCAGCATGACTGAGATATCGGAAGCATTTCAGAATCTCAACCTCTACCCAGTACCAATTGAAGTCTCCCACGACTTTACTGGTTATATTGCTGACATAGAGGAACCCCTGGAATTCCACGCTCCACCGCTGGAAAAAGCAAAACTTAAAAAGAAGAAAAGATATGTAGGATGGAGAAAAGTACGCAGAAGAAAGCCAGCTACTAGGAAACTCCCTAAAATAGAAAACCCTATAGACAAAGGGAAAGGAATCGAAATCGGAGAAAGTTCAAATCCAGCAGAGATAGAGATCAGGAACGATTATAAACAAAAAGGAATAGAAATAGGAGAGAATTCTAGACAAGCTGAAGAAATCACATTTCAAGACGAAATCGACCGTCTACTGGCAAATTGTGATATCATTAGCCCTATCCATAATAATCGATATCCTTACCTAGAAACCCAACTTCCTGTTAATCTGGAACCAGCTATTCCAGATCCACTAATCCACACTCGACCCTTAGGTCAAATGGAAGAATGGTGGACAAATGACTGGCAATTCGAAAATATTGTCAACAGTCCTTATTCTTTCCTTCCACAGTGGGAACCAGAACCTATTCCCAATCCTCCAATTAGCAACGAAAACTTAGCCGAACTTCGTCTTTGGGGTGAGGAGTTAATTGATACAGGAAATAGGATTAGGGATATTGGAGAAAGGATTACCTGGAAGTACGACGAAAGGGAACGTCGCTACTAAACTGCTTGTTGATCAAAGAATAGTGGGGTTGGGAAGAATGTATGTATATTAATAATAATAATAATTAAATATAACTCTGTAAAATGGGAAATAAAACATTGTAAGATAAACGGTGTGTATGGATGCCTATATAATATATAAAGCAAAATAGAAGTCGAAACATCGACAATTTTGGATATATATCTGTGTTGTAAGATTTTATGTGCTTTTGTGTAATTATTTTAATTACAATTATTTGATACTAATAGTTATATTTATAATAATTATCAGATGGAAAACGCTAATAACGAACCAATAAATGAGGTTAATCAGTCAGAGCAACATCCAGGAGATCAATATATGACTAGACAAGATATTGAGAATATTGTTGCTCAAGGGATAGCTAATGCTATTCCAGCATTCGTTGCTGCTGTTAAAAATCCAATCGAACCGCAACAAATCATTCCTAGTAAACGTACTCAGGAAGATAATTTTAGTCATAGTGTAAATGGAGGCGGTAATCATGACGATAATAATCCACGACAGGCTCCACCTCCTAAGAAAATGAAAGCTGCAACACCTGGTTGCACTTTCAAAGAATTTCTTGCTTGTAAACCTGCTGAATTTGCAGGCAATGAAGAAGCAACTGCAGTACTGCGTTGGTTAGAGAAAACCGAAGCAGTAATTGCAATAAGTAAGTGTTCCGAAGAAGATCAGGTCATGTACGCATCAAACCTTTTCAAAGAAGGAGCGCTTGAATGGTGGAACACGGTAATACAAGCAAAAGGAAGAAGGATGGCTTATGCGATGAACTGGGAAGAATTCAAGAATCTTGTAGAAAGAAAATATTGTCCTGAATATGAAAAGGAACAACTGGCAAATAAGTTCCTAAATCATCGTATGATAGGAGTAGAGTGTCGCGGTTATACTTCGACATTCTTTGAATATGCACGAGTGGTACCTACACTGGCTTCGCCAGAACCGGTACTCATTTCTCGCTACATCTGGGGATTAATTAATGAAATCCGCAATATTGTTAAAGCTGCGAGACCTCGCACTATTGACGATGCTGTGGAATTAGCTAATACCTTAACTGATGAACTGGTGCGAACAAGAGAAGAAGACAGAAAGAAGGAATTGGCTCAAAAGATTACCCAAGGATTTCGTGTGGGTAATAATAATAATCGATTCAAGAAAAGAGGAACCGGGCAATCCTCAGTTCCTCCGTATTGTAGAAATTGCAAAAAGAAGCATTTTGGAAGATGCCAGAGATATTGCAATTTTTGCAAAACTCCAGGGCATCAAGAGGAGAATTGCAGGAAGAAATCTCTAATCTGCTACAACTATGGAGAAATGGGTCATTTTCGAACCGAATGTCCTAAATTAATAAAAACCGCAGACAATAAAGGTAAACCAGCTGATGGAACAACAAAGAAGAATGCCCGAGCATTTCAGCTAACCACTCAAGAAGCTGAACTCATTCCTGACGTCATAGCCGGTACGTTCTTGGTCCACGACGTTTATGCAAAAATATTATTTGACTCTGGTGCAAACCAAAGTTTTATCAATACTTCATTTTGCCAAGCCCTTAATTTACCTTTAACCACCCTTAGGCAAATTTTTACAGTCGAAACGGCAGACGGAAATTCTGTTAACATAAATAAGGTTTTGCAAGAAGGTAAGATAGAACTATTAGGTCATAAGTTTTCCGTAAAACTGTTACCTATGAAGTTAGCCGGATTCGATGTCGTGTTAGGAATGGATTGGTTAATAGCCAACCATGCTCGAATCCTTTGTGACAAGAATTCCATAGAAATCCATACTCCCACAGGAGAGGTAATTGTAATTACCGGAGATAAACCACGAAAGCCATTAAAGTTCATATCAGTAATGAAAGTTGCTAGTTATGAACGAAAGCAAGGAATGGTGTATATGATTTCAGTAATCATTAACACTAAAAGTAAGGAACTTTCGGACATCCCTATAGTTTCAGAATACCCAGACATCTTTCCAGAAGAATTACCTGGATTACCACCAGATAGGGAAGTAGAGTTTAGAATTCATCTAATTCCAGGTACTACACCAATAGCTAAGGCACCTTATCGATTAGCACCCACCGAAATGCTAGAATTGAAAAAGCAGTTAGATGAATTATTAAGCAAAGGATTTATACAACCTAGTTCATCCCCTTGGGGAGCACCAGTGTTGTTTGTGAAAAAGAAAGATGGATCGATGAGAATGTGTATCGATTATAGAGAACTAAATAAAGTTACAATTAAGAATCGATATCCATTACCTAGGATTGATGATCTTTTTGATCAGCTTCAAGGTGCTAGGTATTTTTCTAAGATAGATTTAAGATCTGGATATCACCAGTTAAAAGTTCAAGAGGAAGACATACCTAAAACTGCTTTCAGAACTAGGTATGGCCATTATGAGTTTACAGTCATGCCCTTTGGACTAACAAATGCCCCAGCAGCATTTATGGACATGATGAATCGGATCTGTAAACCATACTTGGATAAATTTGTAATCGTAATCATCGACGATATACTAATTTACTCCAAAAGTCAAGAAGAACATTGCAAACATTTGCATGCACTCTTAACTTTGTTAAGAAAGGAAAAGCTTTATGCAAAATTCTCAAAGTGTGAATTTTGGTTAAAAGAAGTGCAATTTTTAGGTCGCATGGTGAATCATGAAGGAATTCATGTAGATCCTGCTAAAATAGAAGCAATTACCAAATGGAAGGTCCCACAAACAGCTATGGAAATTAGAAGTTTTCTAGGTTTAGCTGGATACTACAGACGATTTATTAAGGATTTCTCTAAGATAGCCGTACCTTTGACTAAGTTAACCTGTAAAGCCACTAAGTTTGAATGGGGACATAAGCAAGAAGAAGCTTTTAAGATTTTGAAACATCGATTGACAAATGCTCCAATTTTAGCATTACCCGAAGGAACAGGAGATTTTGAAGTATATTGTGATGCTTCAAAATTAGGATTTGGATGTGTGTTGATGCAACGCAAGAAGGTAATTGCGTATGCCTCTCGGCAGTTGAAAAAGCACGAGGAGAATTATACAACTCATGACTTAGAATTAGGAGCCGTAATTTTTGCCCTTAAGATTTGGAGACATTATCTTTACGGAAGTAAATTTACTGTCTACACAGACCACAAAAGTTTAAGATATATATTTGGGCAAAAAGAGTTAAATATGAGACAAAGAAGATGGATGGAAGTTTTAAGTGACTACGACTGTGATATTCAATATCACGAAGGGAAGGCAAATGTAGTTGCAGATGCCTTAAGTCGTAAGTATCATGAAAAACAAAAGCGAGTCCGTGCTCTCAGATTAAATCTACAAGTAGATTTAATGGAACAATTAAAGAAAGTTCAGGAAACAGCAATCAAGGACGATGCTGAAGGAATGAAAGGTTATATAAAAGAACTAGAGCAAGGAAATGATGGAATTTGGAGATTCCACAAGAAACGAAATTGGGTACCTAAACAAGGAGAGTTAAGAAATAAGATTTTAGAAGAAGCTCATAAATATAGGTATACTATGCACCCTGGAAACAATAAGATGTACCAAGATTTAAGAAAGAATTTTTGGTGGATAGGAATGAAGAAAGATATAGCAAAATATGTTTCTAAGTGTCTTACTTGTTCACAAGTTAAGGCCGAACATCAGAAACCTTCAGGATTACTACAACAATTAGAAATGCCTATATGGAAATGGGAACTCATAACAATGGATTTTGTTACTAAGTTACCCAAGACCAGAAAAGGTAATGATGCGATTTGGGTAATTGTGGATCGATTAACCAAATCAGCTCATTTTCTACCAATGAAGGAAACCTTTAGTATGGAAAGGTTAGCCAAGTTGTACGTAGATGAAGTGGTATCTTTGCATGGAGTCCCACTCTCCATTGTATCAGATAGAGATAGTCGTTTCACTTCCCATTTCTGGAAAAGTTTCCAACAAGCTATGGGAACTCGACTAAATTTAAGCACTGCATATCATCCTCAAACAGACGGACAAAGTGAAAGGACAATACAAACCCTGGAAGACATGCTCCGAGCATGTGTAATTGATTTTGGTGGATGTTGGGATGATCATTTACCATTAATTGAATTCTCCTATAACAATAGTTATCATTCAAGTATTGAAACTGCTCCATTTGAGGCACTTTATGGAAGAAAGTGTAGAACTCCAGTTTATTGGGCAGAAATAGGAGAAAGTCAATTGTCAGGGCCTGAGATAGTGCAAGAGACGACCGACAAGATTACTCAAATCAAGGAAAGGTTGAAGACTGCTCGAGATCGCCAGAAAAGTTATGCAGATAATCGACGCAAACCGATAGAATTTCAGGTCGGAGATAAAGTACTCTTGAAAGTTTCTCCTTGGAAAGGAGTAATTAGATTTGGAAAGAAAGGAAAGCTAAATCCGAGGTACGTAGGACCATTTTCAGTGATCCAACGTATAGGATTAGTTGCTTATCGTTTACAACTACCAGAAGAATTAGCTGGAGTACATGATGTATTTCATGTATCCAATCTCAAGAAATGTTTATCAGATGAATCTTTGGTAGTACCTCTTCAAGAAATAGAGGTAAACGAAAAGCTGAAATTTGTGGAGAAACCTCTTCAAATTGAGGATCGAAAGATCAAATTTCTCAAACATAAAAGATTAATTCTAGTCAAAGTTAGATGGGATTCAAAAAGAGGAGCTGAATACACTTGGGAGCTGGAATCAGAAATGAAGAAAAAGTATCCTCATTTATTCCAGTAAATCTCAAGGACGAGATTTTTATTAAGGTGGGAAGAATGTAACAACTCTCATCAAAAGTCCTAGTTATTATTTTAATTTGGTCAATAGGAAACCCTAATTGAGAAACCCAAGTGATTCTGAACAAACCCTAAAATTTTCATAATTTTCAGAATCAGGATTAGGGCCCCTAAAACTCAAAGGGGGTAAACCCTAGTTGATAATTATCCTCAAAGTTTCGTTGTAAAATTCAGAAATTACGAAAGTATTGACTCAGCATAGCTAGTCCCAAACGTGGCTACTCTATAAACCTATTTTTCAACCCATACGATGCGCAGGCGTTTATGGCCTACGATGCGCAACCATGTTAAAACACCATACGATGCGTAGGGGATTTTAGGCCTACGATGCGCATGGCTGACCAAATTTTGGGTATAAATAGCAGACCTTGGGACTTGAAATTTGGCATAAGTTCGACGAAGAAATTCGTTTCTGATATCGAAAATACTTTCTGTTTACACAATTAACACACACTAAATCACGAAGTGCTGCCGCAATCAGGGTAATAACTCGATCGCTATTACGATTCAACGTCCGATCGATTATAACTATCCAACGATTGTTTAAGTGCCGCTCAAATTGAGATTATACTTTGTTAATTCATCGTGATTTTGACTTGAATGTTTGAGTACTGCTCGAATTCGGACTATACTCTGTCATTCGTTGTGAATCCATTGAATTATTAAGTATTGCACTAATAAATCGTTGTGAAGGTTTAATCTCGTGAATTGACGTAACTGCTGTATTAGTTCCTAACCTATTGTGTGTGCATTGTTAATTAAATTAGGTTAATCAAGGCTAATCAGTAGGCTTATATTCTGCTCGTTAAATCAACAATGTGAGTCATTCTCTTTTTATCAAAATACTTTTCGAAAGCATGTTTTTATCAAAATTATCGTTACAGGGATTAAGTCATTGTTATCTGAAATTACTGCCAGTATGTGGGGGGATGTGCACATAGCTACTAATTATTTATCACTTGGGGTGAAAGGACCCTACAAGTGATATGTCCACAGTCACAGTCCGGTAAAGTGACAACTGGATCAGTTAATTTAAAAGATGAGGCAATTGTAATCGCTCTTAATACTGTACATTATAATAAACAGGATGTTTTACTAAATAGAATGATTCACTCAGTATTTCCCTGCTGACAAAACCTTTTTCAAACATGTTTCAGGTGATCTGTTGTGAGCAAAGGAAAAGTGCCGAGTAGCACTACAAGCTTAGAAAGTGGCTCAATATAAATAAATAAAGAAACATGTTTTAAAGAAATAAAGGATTTCCCAGTGAAATCAAGTATTTGTAAATTATGGGAGTTATCCCTATATTATATATAAACGAGCAGTTTTAATAATAATTGATCCTGTTTAAAAAGACTTCCGCTGTTAATTAATTAGATACCACGGGATTTCCTGCCTCGCGGCTCTGGACCGGGTCAAACCGGGGTTGAGGGCCGTGACATACTGGGCGCTGGACACGGCCCCGTGTTGTCCGGGCACGGCCCCGTGTTCAAGTACCAGTAACAAAAATTAAACAAAAGAAACAGAATCCTGGACACGGGGGCGTGTTGGGTGAACACGGCCCGTGTCCAGTTTACTTGAACTGGGTCATTTCTGCAGACTGTGTAGCACGGGGCCGTGTTGGGCGGACACGGCCCGTGCTGAACTTACTGTTAATGAAGAAAATCGTCGGATGGCTCTGTTTTCCTGCATGGGGTGCTGGTTCAAGTTTCCCTTGTTATCCTTTGCCATCCTCAGTGTATTTTACTCGTTTCAACACCATCCAAACACCAAATTAACTAAAACCATCATTCATTAAGTCATAGAGAGAATTACATAGTAGTCCTAGAAAATAGAAAACAAAGCAGAAAATAAAAGTTAATGGTCCTAAATTAGATAGGTCAAGTGATACGTAAAATCATCCTAAGGAGTTCTACTTCTACAATAAGAACCAAAATTCCGGAAATAGTCTTCCGGTATCTAAAAGTCTTGTAGAACTCCGAGCCGAGGGGCGTTTAAAGCCATTCTTCTATCTCTCTTGGGAGGAAGAAGGCAGCGTCATTCTCTTCAACATCTTGTGGAGGAGGAGCGACACCGACCGGAACCCCTTGTAGCACTTCCCGAGGGGGCTCCGGATGCATGGCGTACCACTTGGCATGTATGATAACTTCAGGAACCACATTCCATGCCCTTTGGGTAATGATTGGTACCAAAGGAGGAGAAGCGAGAATGTTCAACCTTTGGTGCAAAAGGTTGACCTCTCGAAGACATCCTTCTAGTCCCACCGTCAAATGATTAATACGGTCAACCAATGCCTCTTCCACCCCTGTCATTTCATCAAGGGCCTCTCTTAAGGCGTAAACATAGTTTACAAGAGAATCTTCAACCGTTGATGACCTTCTCCCTTGTCGGTTGTTTCTGGAGTGTGATGAAGATGTTCCGCTAGTTCTGCTCGCCATTCTGAGAAAACAAACCGAGAAGAGTTCAACTTTATGAAATCAGTACTTTGGACACGGCCCCGTGTTCAAATGTTTGCAAATTTTTTTTGACAAGGGATCTTGGAGTTTTAATTTGTTTTTATGATGTTTAAAACGTTTTTAAGCAGAAACAACTTAAAACATTGTTGTAGAACTTATTTTTAACAAGATCCCATGAATAAAAATCTAACAAACATCTCACTAAAGCTTGAAATTATGGAGATTTCAAGTTTTAATAGAAGCATGAAGGAAAATTGAAGAAGATGGAAGTGGATAAAAGAGGAAAGGACAAGAAGGGTGTTGAGAAACTTCTTTTAGAAAATACCTAGGATGGTATGTGAGAATATTCCCCAAATCTCTGTCCCTTGAATGGTTCAAATGTGCAGGATTCTTGGCTGCATTTATAGAAAACGACAGTACGCTGCACACGGCCCCGTGTCGGCTGGACACGGCCCCGTGTTCAGGGGAATCCTGACACATTTTGTCCGTATTCTGACACGAAATCAGACGGGAATCTTTGAGTGGACACGGGGGCGTGTTGACCTGGACACGGCCCCATGTCTAGAAGCTGTCTTATGGAGTTTGCCTATTTTTAAGGAACTTATCTGGATCGGGTGGTTCCTTACTATATGGAACAACCCCAAAGTGCCTAAGATACCTTAATTGTTCTAGATTGAGACGAGAAAGCAAGAGGTTGTCGGTGAGGGTGATTCCTATGCTATATGTAGGTGGACAAGTCCAACCCTTTCCCGGGCTCTCGTTAAAGAAGGTGTATGCCGAATCGCTCAGGTCTATGTATGCATCGAACGAAGTCGATGGGGAGTCCTTCACGGCATAATCGGCATAGGGACGACTATCGCTCAAGTCCTCACTAGAGTTAGAGGTATCGTCGGGGACAACGAAGTTGTTTGAATGCGATTCCAACACTTCTTCTTGGTTATCATCTTGAGATAACTTATTGAAATCTATCCTAAGTTCTTTTAACCAATTAAGAATTAGATCTTCTAATTGAAATAGTTCATCAAGAAGCATTTCTCCTAGAAAATCTGGTTGGGAGCATTTGAGGGAGAGATAGGGATGATTTTTACTTTCGCCCCTCTTAAGGATACAAGCAAAATGATGGGCCTATATAGTGGGGCTTATAATTTAGAAAATAACATTCTAATTCCTTATGGGTACCACCACATATTTAACACCACGTACCATAAGAGTGCAAAAAGTAAAAAGTATCAGTATCACTCATGTTTGTGTCAGAAATTACCAACCGTCGGGATCTTACGGTTCTGTTTTCAGTAACTGAATCTTGGGCACGGGGCGTGTTGAGTGGGCACGGCCCCGTGTTCAGCTTATTGTCTGACTTAAAACAGGATTCCCAGTTCCAATGATTGGGCACGGGGCGTGTTCAGCGGGCACGACCCGTGCTGAGTTCTGCAGAAGCTGAAAAACTAAGAAAAATCCTAAAAAAAAATAGAAAAATAAAAAAACGATTTGGCCGTTGATTCCTAACTTTCTTAAAATCCTTGTGTCCCCGGCAACGGCGCCAAAAACTTGATGCGTGTGAAGTGTGTATATAAGTTTAAGTATATTTTAAGCCCTTTTACACTTTCTTTAGCCAAGTTTTAAATTTATAAAACACGATATTTACTAACACTAGACACACATATGGGCAAGTGCACCCATCGTGAGCGTAGTATAGTGTTGGCAAGATACCGAGGTCGTCCAAGGACACAAGAGCTTTTAGTACCGGTTTATCCTCAACGTCTAATCAAATCAAAAGTTTAGAAAAATGTTTTAATCTAAGAAAATAAAAACTAACTAAAATGCTGAAAATAAAAATAAAGTAAAAACAAATAGACAAGATGAATCACTTGGCTCCGACTCATGTTTAGTGTAACCTTTGATTATTTCCGCACTTTTGCACTATTTAAGAGATTATCTTAGTTATTGTAGTAGGCCCCTCTTTTGAAGGTGACGTTACCCTCAACCTAGTAGTTTGAGTCAGCAAGGATACAATCCTAAAGGGTCGGATTATTGAAAGATAATTAATTAAGTTATTAATGAATAATGTGGTAGGCCCCTCTTTTGAAGGTGACGTTACCCTCGGCTAAGTAGTCTGAGTCAGCAGGGATACAGTCCTAAGTAGCCGGGTTAAAGTTTTAATAGTAGTTTAACTTATGAGGGGATCAAAGAGTTTGGACCCTCGCCATCCAATACCGTTAAGTATTGAAGGAGGTCCTACTAAATTTGACCCAGGTCCTTTGCAGGATCTATACACTGAACAATGGCAAGACTCTTACCAACCCGTTCCCTTAACCCCCGACCAGGTAGCCAACATACCTCCGTATAGACCGTGGAGATATGAATGGTGAAAATCTTTTATTTTATATAGACAGTAAAATAATGCTAAGACACCACGGACAAACGATAAGGAAGAATCACCTTCAACATAAGAAACTAGTTATTAAAGTCATTAATACATAACCAATTAAAAAGTGCGAAAAGATTAAAAATAAAAAGTATTACACTAGACACTTTGTCTTCACCAAGTGATGTAAGAGACTTAGGCAAACATGGCCTTGATTGTCAAGGACTCTTACGATCAATCTTGGATCCCGAGACGACTCACACACTCTGTGATGGACAATGGATGATGGTGGTGGATGATGGTGTTATGGTGGTGGTGGGTGGTGGGTGAAGTGTGAGAGAGGTGGTGTGCCAAGGGATGGTTTGAGCTTTAGCCAAGCACTCCTATTTATAGGCTGAACAGAAGCTCGGGCATGGCCCCGTGTCCAGTGGGCACGGCCCCGTGTCCAGTGGGCACGGCCCCGTGTCCACATCCTTCTCTGTCTTCATTAATTGCTCTTGTCTTTATTAGTTGACCACGGCCCCGTGTCCGCTGGGCACTACCCCGTGTGCAGAAGCATATCTGTACTATCAAGATTTGCCTGGATTCTGCGACTCTTATAGTTGACCACGACCCCGTGTCCGCTGAGCACGGCCCCGTGGTGGGCGATGGAAGCTTCTACAACTTTGTCTTTTATGCTGACACTTGGGCACGCCCCCGTGCTCATTGAGCACGGGGCATGTTCAGCCTCCTGTTTTCTTGTTTTGCTTGGGAAGATGCTTTCGGAGAGGTTGGGCATGCCACGTTTGTTCCTTTTCTTGTATTTATGTTAGATTTAGCTGGCCTTTTGCTTCTTTTGTTAATTTGAGCTCATTTAATCCTGAAAATACAAATGGAAGACAAAAACACACTTTTTCCAACATTAGTACTAAAAAAGGGTTAGTTTTATGCCACAATTGATGTAATTTATATGTTTCATTTTGCACACATCACTTGGTGTTGCCGATATTCTTGGAGAATATGCTCTCAATATTCCGCACGTGTTCAGCTAGAGTAACCGTTATGGAAGTAGTGGGAGGCTAGCACGAATTGCGGATAGTTAGTTATTTGAGTTATTTCTAATTTTAAATGGGGATAACAAGCTTGAATTAGAACAATTGGCTAAGTTAGCTAACACTCACACTCTCGCAAGCTCTCAACAGTTCATTTGGCTATTTCATACACATTGCACTCTAGTGATCCTTGTAACAAGCTTGTTATCATCCCGAGTTGTAACAATCATTTGTTTAATTATAGTTGTTGATCGGTAGTTTCCATCACCCGAGGTTTTTTATGCCGGAGATCAACTCTTGATCAAGGGCTTTTTCCTCGTATAAATCCTTGTGTCACTTGTTCATTTCATTTGCAAGTTATTCATACATTCGTTCATTTTTTCAAGCATCATTCCTCACAACAAAGATTTGGTTGCATTATCCTAGCCTGATTTTTGACCAAAACAGTTTGGTGCCCACCGTGGGGCCATTGGTGCTTCATTTCTGAAAAATGTTGCTCATTGTCTTCATTTCGGTTCGCTATCTTCAACCATATGGCTTCTTCAGCAAAGAACACTTCAAGCTCTATGCCGGCAGTCACTTCTTCACAGGGCGTTCCACCTTTGCCTCCACCACCTTTTGGATCCCAGAAGAATGCTGAAAATGCTGCAAAGAGACAAAGCCCCATTTTCCCAAAACCACCAACATATGTTGTTTCTTCTAACCCTACTAACAGTGATCTTTTTACTTTGATTTTGCAGATGAGGGATCACATACAAGAGCAGGATAAAACCAATGAAAGGATCCTCCGGGAGATTGGTGACATCAAGAAACAGAAGAAATCAGGGGAGGATCACTCTCCTCTGATACCTAGATCACTGGATTTCGACACTCCAGCTATAACTGTCCAGCAATCTGCAGCTCCAGATATCCAATACCGGGGTGGATCAACGGGAATGCGCTCTGGATCATCGGCAATGACTCAAGCTTTAGGATCCTACTTTCAACCTTCAGAATCCTTCTTCCAGCATCAGGGATCCTCTCAGGTTCACGGATCCACCGTTCAGCCTCAAGGATCCTTCTTCCAGCATCAAGGATCCTTTCTGGTTCAAGGATCCTCTCAGGTTCAAGGATCCTCTCAGGTTCAAGGATCCAACATCTTTCAGGATCAGGGATTCTTAAGAAGTGTGCAGCCCTCAAGTTCAGATGTTCATCAAGGAGACTTCATTCCAATGCAGACCATTGCTTCTTCTGGTCCTTCAGTCATACCAGAATCTCGTCAATATGGATTCACATCTGGGATTCCAAACCTGAATCCTCTGGGAGGTAACACTTTTAATAATACTTATAACACTAACCATGGCTTTGTGCAGGATACAGGTATCAATCAAGCTATGGCTGGGGAATTACAAAAACTAAAGGATATGATATCCAGCGTTCCAGGAGTGGTTAAGCCCATTCCTGAAATTGCAGATGGAAGCCACAGGATATCTCGCTTTGCACCACCCATTTGTGATGAAGAAGTTCCAAAGAGGTTCCAAATACTAACCATGAAGTTGTATGATGGTTCAACGGATCCAGAAGAGCATGTAGCTCAGTACAGTGAAAGGATGGAGATCAATCCAATTCCTGAGAGGTTAAAAGAAGTATGTCTATGCAAGGGTTTTGGATCCACACTCACAGGATCAGCACTTAAATGGCTGCTAAGTCTTCCCCCTTACTCTATTACTTCATTTGCTAATCTAGTTAATCTGTTTAATAGCCAATTCTCATGTAGTAGAAAATTTGAACGTTTAACTAGTGATCTATATAGGGTAACACAAGGTCAAAATGAATCACTTAGAGATTATATCACTAAGTTTAGTAAAGAATCTTTAGATATTCCTAATCTGGATATAGCTACGGCTGTGGAAGCCTTTAAAATGGGTTTACTTAGGGATTCATTATTCTATGATGATCTTGTCATGACCCCATGCAGGAATCTTGATGAAGTGAGAACCAGGGCCCTTAGATTCATCCGATTAGAGGATGATAAAAGGATCCAGGAGAGACTGGCAGGATCCTCGAAGTAGGAGAAACAAGGATCCTACTTCAGGAACAACAAGTCCAAACCTTACAACAAGTCTGGCAACCAGAATGTGCATGCAGTAGAACAGGAAGAGGATGATGAGGATTATCCTCCCATTTCTGAATACTGTTTTTCTGTTGATAACAATGAACTAATTCTTGCAATGCAGAATCTAGGGGAAAAAGTAAGATGGCCAAGGAAAAGTGATAAACCAGCTGCAACAAAAGACAAATCCAAATGGTGTGCATATCATGAGGATTTCGGGCATCTCACTGAAGAATGTATTGCACTGAGAAAAGAGATTGGTTATTTGTTAAGCAAGGGGCACTTGAAGGAGCTTTTGGGAAGAAAAAAGTCAAGGATCCAGGATCCTGAAAAGGTTCCAGAAAGAGCTCCTGCTCCTCCGGCAGATGCACAAGTTATAAACTTCATATCCGGTGGATCAGACATTTGTGGTACATCCTTTTCAGCAGCCAAGAGACATGCCAAGGAAACTAAGATGGATAATGGAGATAGACCCATTCGGACCTCTACTGTCACACATGAGAAAGTCATAACTTTTGATGAGGACGATCGTGTTGATGTTCAGGATCCTCATCATGATGGTCTTGTTATTACTTTATTCATATCTAACCATTTTTTTCGCAGGATCCTACTCGATGGAGGAAGCTCAGTAAACATCATTCAGCTTGATGTCCTCAAGAAAATGAACATCCCAGAATCAGATATTGTCCCAAGATCCTCAGTTCTTGTGGGATTCAGCGGAGAAACCAAGAATACATTGGGGGACATTAAACTTCCCATCTACATTGAAGGACTTCATTCTTATCAAAAATTTTGTGCTATAGATTGCTTATCCTGTTGCAATGTTATCCTTGGTAGGCCATGGATACATGACATGAAGGCAGTTGCATCTACCTACCATCAGTGTGTAAAGCTTCCTAGTCCATGGGGGGTGATAAAGATTGAGAGTGATCAACAAGAAGCAAAAAATTGCTATACCTCATAAATGAAGCCAGCCTCAAGACCAAGGGAGCAATAGCAACTAAAGTATCCTCCAAGAGACGTCTTGGAGGCAAGAGAACAGGATGTGAAAGATATCCTTATGGATCCTCATGATCCTGAATCTAAAGTCTTTATAGGATCAGGGATCCTCAGCAACATTGAACAGGATCTAGTATCCTTCCTCAAGAGGAGAAAAACTACCTTTTCCTGGAAGCATGAAGACATGACAGGTATCTCTAAAGATATAATTACTCATAAACTTGGTATTGACAGGTTATTCAAGCCCATACATCAGAAGAGGAGGAAGTTTGCACATGAGAGGAATGCCATTATCCAGGAGGAGGTAGACAAATTACTCCGAGCAGGTATGATTAGAGAGGTTAAGTATCCAAAATGGTTAGCCAATGTGGTTGTTGTTCAAAAGAAAAATGGAAAGTGGAGGGTATGTGTCGATTTCACTTATTTAAACAAGGCATGTCCCAAGGATCCTTTCCCATTACCCCACATTGACTCCATGGTGGATGCTACCGCGGGTCATGAGTTGTTGACTTTTATGGATGCTTCATCTTGATTTCAGCAAATTCAGATGGAACCATCTGATCAAGAGGATACAGCCTTTATGACCGCAACTGGTATCTATTGTTATATTGCTATGCCATTTGGACTAAGGAATGCAGGTGCTACTTATCAAAGGCTAGTTAATATGATGTTTAAGGAGCAGATAGGACACACTATGGAATTCTATATAGATGACATGGTGGTTAAGTCCAAGAGAGCTGAGGATCACCTTAGAGACCTGGAAGAAGCATTCAATATCCTTGACAAATTCAATATGAAGTTGAATCCTTCAAAGTATCACTTTGGTGTTAAAGCAGGCAAGTTCCTAGGATACATGGTAACAAAAAGAGACATAGAAGCAAGTCCAGAGCAAATCAAGGCAATTGTCAATATCAAATCTCCTGCCAATGCCAAGGATGTGCAAAGGTTGACAGGGAGGATCGCAGGCTTGAATAGGTTCATATCCAAGTCATCAGAAAAGTGCAAGGAATTCTATGACATTTTGAGAAAGAACAAGAAATTTGAATGGATTGAAAAGCATGAAAATGCTCTCAAAGCCCTTAAGGATTACCTATCCTCAGCTCCTACCTTGATGAAACCAGAAAAAGGAGATATATTATCCTTGTATCTAGCGGTATCCTCTAAAGTAGTAAGTGCGGTCCTTGTTAAGGATCACGAAGGTACAAAACATCCTGTCTATTATGTAAGTAAGAGTTTGCTTGATGCTGAATCCAGGTATTCACATTTAGAAAAGCTTATCCTTGCTTTGATTATGGCATCTACTAAACTAAGACATTATTTTGAAACTCATGCCATTATTGTCAAGACTAACTTTCCAATTAAGAATGTTCTCAGGAAACCTGAAATGTCAGGAAGGATGTCTAAATGGGCAGTGAAGCTTAGTGCTTATGATATAAGATATGAACCAAGGACTGCCATCAAATCCCAAGCCTTAGCTGACTTTGTGGCAGATTTTAGTAGTGATTTACAAAGAGAAGCTGAGTTAGAAGTTCAGCAGCTTGAGGAGACTAAGGATCCTTGGATACTCTTCACTGATGGAGCATCTAATGTCAAAGGAACAGGACTTGGAATACTACTAAAATCGCCACAGGGGGACATAATACCCCACTCCATAGCTTGTGAGTTTCAAACTACTAATAATGAGGCTGAATATGAAGCCTTGATAGCTGGTTTGCAAATTGCCAAGCATATGAGGATCAGGTACCTTGAGGCACATGTAGATTCATTGTTAATTACTAATCACTTTAATGGATCCTATGCTGTTAAAGGTGAAAAGCTAATCAAATACCTAGAGATAGTCAAAGAATTGGCACTCTCTTTTGTTTCTTTTAGTTTGAAACAGGTACCTAGGGAAGAGAATGCAGAAGCTGATGCATTGGCCAATCTTGGATCATCATTGAAAATTCCAGAGGATATCAAGATCCCTATCATCCATATTTTGGCTCCTGCTATTGAGGATCACATAACTATGGAGATAGAAGAGGATTCTGCAATGGTTCCTAGTGATGGTGCACAGTCTCATTCAGGATCATGGATCCTTCCAATCATGAGATATATACAACATGGAGAGATCCCTACAGGAGAAAACCCCAGGGCTTTCAAAATCAAGGTATCTCAATTTACAATATTGAATAACATGTTATATAAACGATCTCTTGCAGGTCCATATCTATGGTGCATAGAGGATCCTAAAATTCAAGAAGTCCTAAAGGATTTTCATGAAGGAGATTGTGGAAACCACACTGGGGGCAGGGAATTGTTCTCGAGGATCCTTAGGACAGGATACTATTGGCCTACAATGAAGAAGGATGCTGTGGATTATGCCAAGAAGTGTGATCCTTGTCAGAGACATAGTAATATCCTTCATCAGCCAGCAGAGCCCCTGCATCCTATATCCTCTTCTTGGCCATTCATGAGATGGGGAATGGATATAGTTGGTAAACTTCCCAAAGCACCAGGAGGAAAGGTGTTCATGCTTGCCATGACTGATTACTTCTCTAGGTGGATAGAGGCTGAAGCCTTTGCTCAAGTCAGAGAAAAAGAAGTGATATCCTTTATTAAAAGAAACATTATTACTAGATTTGGTATCCCTTCTGAAATTGTTTGTGATAATGGGTCCCAATTTATTGGGAATAGAACTACTAACTTTTGTGACAACTAGGGGATTAAGATGATAACATCAACACCAGTCCACCCATAAGCTAATGGTCAAGCAGAATCATCCAACAAGATCATCATCAACAACTTGAAGAAGAAGCTTGGATCCAAGAAAGGAAAGTGGACAGAAGAACTACCTTATGTACTATGGGCTGATAGGGCAACCCCCAAGAATGATACTGGCCAAACTCCATTTTCTTTGGTATTTGGAGCAGAATCAGTGATCCCTACAGAGATGGTGGTTCCTACTGCTAGAACAAGCATCTGTGATCCTTTAGGAAATGCTGAACACTTGGTTCAAGACTTGGATACCATAGAAGAACTCAGGGATTTGGCAAGGATAAGGATGGTTGGTTATCAACAAAGGATGGTTGGAGCCTACAATAAGAATGTCAGGATTAGGAAATTCCAAGTTGGTGATATGGTATTGAAGAAAGCATTTCAGAATACCACAAATCCTATTGATAGAAAATTGGCACCAAAGTGGGAAGGCCCCTGCCTAATTGAAGCTGAGGCAGGAAAGGGGGCATGTCGATTGCTAACAATGGAAGGTGATTTGCTACCAAGAGCTTGGAATGCTGTCCACCTAAAGAGATACTTCATGTAGTAAGGATCCAGGATCCTCAGCTATTTTCATGACCGATATCCTTGAAGGATCCTTACAGAATAGATGATCCTCATTTTGGTAATGATCTAATCTCAATCTATTTAATTCTTTAATTATCCTATATATAAAGACAAGGATCCTGGATCCTTTATCCTCCTTCACTTAATTCTGAGTTTTGCAGAAGGTTCATGTATCCTTAATAAAGGATTGAGTATCCGCAGAAGTCTCCAGTTATTTGGGCTTGACCCTAGTTATTTGGGCTTAACCCCAGTTATTTGGGCTAGTCCCCAGTTTGTTGGGCCTGTCCCCAGTATCGCCAGTAGCGCACGATTATCCTAGTACAGTTCATGGCAATGGGACCAGTACTCGCTTTAGGGGATGACAATTTCATTGTACTGGCTGTGTTCAGGATCCTACGTATAATGGTAGACGTACCATACATCCGTTCCTAAGGTTTCTAATGTTTTCACGTTAGCTAAGGTTTTGACATTTTCATGTCACTAAGTTTGGATAGTCGCCAGTGAGGGCCATACTCTAGTTTACACAAGATCCTTTGGGCTTGTCCCCAGTTTTTGGGCTAGTCCCCAGTTTTTTGGGCTTGTCCCCAGTTTTTTGGGCTTGTCCCTAGTATATTGGGCTTGTCCCCAGAATTGTTGGGCTTGTCCCCAGTTACTAACTCTTCTCTTATATTGGCTTAGTCCCAAGTTATGTTCCATTTCAGGTTTTTGAAGCCAAATAGCTAAGGATCCTTGATCCTTACCTTTTACTAAGGTTTGTCTTTTGGTTATCATGATTGTAAATGTTAAAGGTTTAGGATCCTAACTTGGATTCTCAGATATGATCCTTGATCATTTTGATTTTATTCTTTATTTATCTAAGTGACCCTTATTCTTTGACAACAGGACACATGATCCTTGAAGTTCACTACTTTTTTTTTTAATTTATCGATTATAGGATATTTGATCTTTGATCATATCCTAAACTTTTTTGACATAATCTATTAAACTTTTATTCTCAACTTATGAATTCAAACAAAGTATATAATAGCAACTGGAAAGTAAAATACTTACAAATGTAACAACACATAAGATAGTCAAAAGATTAAGATTTTATTTACCAAAAGTTAAACCCTTTAAAGGTTGTCAAAATTGCCAACCCAAGTTTCTACCAGCAAAACGTGGCCCGTCCACTTGGGTTGGCAAAGGGTGTCCATATTTAACAAGGTCTAAATACAAGAAATAAAGGCGGAAGGATAACAGGTGGTTTCATCCCCCAAACAGAGGATCCATCCACCACCCATTATCCTACCTATTGTCCAAGGATCCATGATCCTCAACCCTAAAAACTATTGTCTAAGTTATTACAGACCAATCATTGTTCAGAAAAACACCATCAAAACAAAAACCACTACCAAACTATAAAAAATGGGCTCCGGCTGCGTCTAGATAAATCCATCATCGCCCATTTCTGCAGCTCACACCTTCGCTGCATCACCATCACCAGCACCTCCAGTTCCAGCATCACCAGCCTGATCCTTAGCCCCGCTGCCGCTTGCCTCAAGCATCAAGACCTCTGTAGCCTCCTTTTCATCATCCAGCTCGGCCAGCCTAGCCTTCCAGCCCTCCTGGTCCCAATTGGTCTTGTCAAAGACAGGATCCTAAGCTTCCTGGGCCATCTGCAGTTTGGTCTTGTACATAGCAATGGCAGCAGAGACCTTGGCATCCTCCATCACCTCTTTCTTCTCCTGATCAGCTGTTATTTGGGCCATGACCACCTGCTTCTTTGCCAAATTGAGCTCTTTCTCGAGGTTGGAGATGGTTTGATCCTTAGCCAGGAAGATCTTCTGGAAGTCCAGCTCCTTCTGCTCAGCTTCCTCAACATATGCATCAAAGAGCATCTGGATCTTAGTGAATTTCTGCAAAGAAAGAAGGATTCAGTTTAGGATCAGTTATCCTTAAATGGGCAGGATAGAGTTAAGGATCAACGATCCTTACATCATTGAAGTATTCTTCAAACTGATGACAGATGAGGGGCGGGCCTTCAAGATTATCAACTTCAGTGGACTTCCTCTTCTTTCCTCCCTTACCCTTGGAGGTGACAGGCTTAGGGATTGGAACGATTGGGCTAGCAGCAGATTTCTTCTTTCAAGACTGGCCAGAGACAGTATCAAGATCAATGACGCTGAATCTGGAGGCTGACTTTGAGGATTTTCCAGCGCCTACCAATGCAAAACAATAGATAAGTATTCTTGTTTTATTTTCATTTAAACATTTAATCATATACAAACTTGGATACTTACTTGACATGGTTACTGAACCAGAGGATACTTCTTGAGAATCCTTTGTGTTTGCTTGGAATGATCTAATTGCAGGATCAAGGCTCCAAAAAGCAGCGATCCTCTCTTTTGTTGCAGGTGATGGAATGATATGAGAGACTGAGATAGCTGCACAAAAAGACAGAAAAGGGGTCAGTTATCCTCAACAGAAACAGGGTTATCCTATGATCCTTCTATAAGGATCCTCTATCCTACCATGGGTGGCCCATTTTCTGGGGAGATCCTTCCCATCCGGGATGGAATCCCCCCTAACGAAGAAAAAACGCTTCTTCCAGTTGGTATCGTTCTTTGTAGTCTTGAGGATTGGGTGTGCATCACCGGGTTTATGTTTGAATAAGAAGCAGTGTGAACCATGGCTCACAAGGTTATACAGTTCAGCCAGTTCTGACATCCCCAACTCTATGCCTTCCTGCTCAATGATTTTCTCTAAGGTATATAAAACCCTCCACATCATTGGCATGGCCTGAATGTAGCACATGCTGGTGAGAGAAAAGAAGGATTCAGTGAAGGCAGGGAAAGGATAGGAGTATCCTATCAGGAATGGGGTGGCCGGAAAAGCAACCCAAGTGTCAGAGACATAGTCGCTTTTGGAAGTAGGGTCAAAGGGTTTGAAGACAATGTCTGTCGGAAAACAGTGACGGATCCGGTCGATCTCCGGATCAGTGAAGCAGCAGAGTTCCTTCGGAGTATTTTTGATAATCCCTTGGCTTTTCAAAGGACTATCTTTCTGGTGATCCTTGGCGGGGGATGATCGTAACTTCATTATAATCTAAAGATTTTGAAGAAGAACAGACTAAGAAGACGAAGAGAGAATGAGGAGAGAGATACCTGGTTGATCTTTGAATGAGGATTTAAAGGGAGTATCGCTCGAATTTAAATGCACATTGATCCTTATCTCTAACCTATATATAATGATGATTCTGCAGGATTGTCACTTCAATGACGTATGAGGTGTAATGGCTAGTTCGACTCAAACGGCTATAATTCCGTTGGCTAGTTAGTTGCAGATAAAATTAAAAAATACGACTCGTTAATTTACAATTTACTCCTCATATTTTGGGGGCAATTGTTAGGGATAGATTTTCTATACCTAAGGATCACGGATCCTCAAATACTGCCAGGATCACGGATCCTCAGTTCTATTTGAATTAAGGATCCTCAGAAGCCATTGCAGGATAAGGATCCAGGATTCTTATTGTTATCCTTACACTAACAGTTTCCTTCGCTATGTTTGAGTTTGTTTTGCAGGAGTATACATGTTGGACTTGGTCTTGCCGATATTCTTGGAGAATATGCTCTCAATAATCCGCACGTGTTCAGCTGGAGTAACCGTTATGGAAGTAGTGGGAGGCTAGCACGAATTGCGGATAGTTAGTTATTTGAGTTATTTCTAATTTTAAAAGGGGATAACAAGCTTGAATTAGAACAATTGGCTAAGTTAGCTAACACTCACACTCTCGCAAGCTCTCAACAGTTCATTTGGCGATTTCATACACATTGCACTCTAGTGATCCTTATAACAAGCTTGTTATCATCCCGAGTTGTAACAATCATTTGTTTAATTATAGTTGGTGATCGGTAGTTTCCATCACCCGAGGTTTTTTATGCCGGAGATCAACTCTTGATCAAGGGCTTTTTCCTCGTATAAATCCTTGTGTCACTTGTTCATTTCATTTGCAAGTTATTCATACATTCGTTCATTGTTTCAAGCATCATTCCTCACAACAAAGATTTGGTTGCATTATCCTAGCCTGATTTTTGACCAAAACACGATCCACAAAAAAATAAAGTAGCACCCACCCATTGACAATGAAACCTGTTTATAGACATAACTACATATAGAACATGTCTAAGAAGCAAAATTAATACCACCAACGAACCAAATGTACAACCACAAACAATCATGACATGAAACTAAGAGGACTTTATCTTTGTCATGATATGCACAACTTTTTTTAACTTCAGCAATTGAGTAGACTTGTGAAACTCTAACGAAAGTTCATCAGGACTGTTATAATTAACCACTGCTCCTTATAAAATATTATTTAGCTAGGTTATTACCCGAGATTGCTTCCCGGGCTCGGGAAACTTATTATATTAATTACTATTTGTTATTAATACGACCACATTACATCAAACATCTCATTCGATTCAACAACAATGTCTTCAAATCACCGGATTAGATCACGAAACCATATTAGAGGTCAAACAAAAGCACAACAGGACCACATGAATAACATCATTTCCACTTTTACTTCAATGCGCTTAAATGATAGGGTGATTTGGGATTTTGTAAAAATGTTTGTTTTTGTACTACTTTACAAAATTACAAAGAATTCAAGAAAACGAAACAACGAATTAAACAGATGTTGAGTTATTCAAAGTTCTGTTGAATACTAAATGAGATGTTGACCAAAATTCAAACAGATGTTGACCTTGAACAGATGTTTGGTTTAAGGCCAAACATCTGTTTATGGCCAATCATCTGTTTAAGGTAAAACATCTGTTTAAGTCCAAATATCTGATATAGAAGGCCAAACACCTGTTTAAGGCAAAACATCTGTTTAAGGTGAAACATCTGTTTATGGCCAAACATTTGTTTAAGGTCAAACAACTGTTTAAGTCCAAACCTCTGATATAAAAGGCCAAACATCTGTGTAAGGCCAAACATCTGTTTAAGCCTGAACAGAAGTTTAACTTAATCAGATCTACTGTCTTCTCACACTGTTTTCCTCTTCAAAACACTATTGAGCCTAACATGGATTTCCATTAACTATTGACCAAAAAGCAAACAGTTGTTCAAACCACTGTTTGTTATTGTACTTCTTTACAAAATTACATAAAATTCAAGAAACGAAACAATGACTTAAAGAACTATAATTTAACACATAATCTAATCGGGTAAAGCAATCTATTATCTGACAATTCCCTGGTTTTTACAACATGAAACACAACATCATCATGCCAAATACAGTCTCATATATCCATCCATTATTCTGAATTCATAAACCCATAAATGCAGAAGAATGTCACATTTGCGATTAATGAACCAAGTTTCTACTAATTGCAGTTACTATTAGCAAAAAGAAGCATGATATCATCTATATATAAAACATAAAGTGCTAATAACAGTGTTTTATCATGTTAGCTATACATAGCAACAAAACATCAAGTTAATAATTTAAAAAAAAAACATACAACATCACCATCAAAAAATTCATAGTTATAATATCTGATATCAGAACAGACTTAAATGTCGTTGTTAAACTGAGGTAACTTGATTTAATACGATATTCTGTTGCGAAGACACGTATGTGAAGTGCAACATATCACCAAACCTCAATTTATTCTCAGTCATAAACTTTTGCCAACCGTCCAACGCATAACGTGGCTTCAATTCATTTAACTCCGACTTAACATCATAAACCTCCACAACTCCAACCATGTTTTGAACTTTCAAAGGATGAAGATCAACATAAAGACCTGCTCGTCTAGCAACTTCAACAGGAAGACGCTACATGTATTGTGTAGAAAAAAAATAATAGTCAAACAAATAAACATAAATCATTAGTTTGTTATAAAAAAATGGTATACCAGCCTATAGTCTCCTTTGTGATCAAAATGAAAGAACTCAGGGTCGAGAAGATGTCCAGAATGTTTTTTTGCAGTCTTTGTAATCTTATTTCTATGGTTAAGCTTGTTCTGAACGTTGGCGGCTCTCTTCCCCTTGATGAAAAAGTAAACATATACATGTGAATTAAAGGAATATTGAATATGTGCACACACAAAAAAAAACAAATTATATAAGATATACTAATTAAGTGGCGAGTATAGATACCTTAACTTTGTGAGCAGATGAAGAACATCCAATATGATCACTTGTGTCGACAGGTAAGGCAGCATTTCCCTTAGTCATATTCTTGACCGTCTCCTTTCTCTCAGAAGTAACTTTACCTTTCTTCTTAATCTGTTGTCACAGAGTAACTTTAATAACCATAGTAATATAACAATCTTTAAGATGGTAAACTTACATCTTGTGTTTTATTCAATCGTGAAGACATGCGTCTCTTCGACGTGCATTCGGCATTGGTTGGTAACTTCTTCTAAATAATACATTATTGGATAAATGTAACATCAGTAAACAACATTACTAATAGTTGTAAAAACATTAAATTCTTATATGTGTTAAATTAAAAATAAATAATTTTAATAATTTAGTAAGTACCTGAGTAACGGTTCTTCTTTCACCTACAGACACAACTTCTTCATCCTCATAGATGTCCTGGTCAACATTAATGAAATAATTAATATAATCCTAAAATAATTAAAACTTTACTGCTAATGCTAAATACATACGTACCTTGAATACATTCTCAACATAATCAGCCTTCGATATCTCAAGTACACTATCATCGTTAGATTCAGGTTTCTTCGAAAAGCAAATTTCAGTCTCATCTCTATAAACTACTACCTCAAAAACAACATCATCAATTCTGCTAAACATAAGCAAATCATCCTCCAGTATCCCAACATCGTTGCATATTTCCGGCCATCCTCTAGCAAATACAAAGTTGGTATCAACCTTAGACGCCTCAACATTCCAATAGGAACCCTTATAACAGATTTGAAATTTGCCACTGGTGGGCTCTTTACGTAAAATTGTTTAATGAAGCAGTCTTCGATTTCCTGCATAAAATTAAAAATAATGAATACTATACGTGCAGTATGTAACTTATGAGAATAAGTGTTGACACGTTTAAGATGCAAAAGGATTCAAGTTAAGATCAATAGTCATACCGTAAAACCAAATCTTGCATAACGATTAAACGTGAAATAAGATTCACCACACATGCCATCAACAAAACATGAAAGTTCAAGCCCAAAATCACCTAACGGTCTGAAAACCAACAAAGTATCCCTCGGCAAATTGAGATCTTTAACAACATTGTCCCAACCGTCAGTTATTATTGGCGTTGAATTTTCTGTTCTGACCCTCACAACCCATTTTTTACCAGACTCATGATAGATTCGCAACTTTTTTTTTTTTTGCCAACAATCTCCCCACTTTTGATTAGAAAAGGCTATAGGTACATCATGTATATAATTTTTAAGTAGTGTAAGAAAATATAAACCATAACAACTGTTAAATATATATCTCAATAAAAATAAATTATGTATATAAAAACATGTCATACCAGTTTCAAAGATTCTAGGTTATCAAGAAACTTGACAAATGTAGTATACATGATAAAACCTGAATCAGTAAAGATGTTAAAAGATTGAAATTAAAAAGTTGGCTTCGAAGATGAACATTAACTTTTTGTATTAACAGAGTATCTACTGAAATTAATCATAGAAACAGAGTATGAGTTAAAATTTTTCAGCAAATAATAACTATTTTAATATGTTCTCAACAAATGATTCAAACACCTAACTAAACCCTTCTTGAATGTATAGCAATAAATGTTTAAAATCGTATTTGTAGCAAGATAGGATTTGAATTAAAATCGGTTAAACAATATAAAGTTCATTACAATATGAATGTACATACCAGTTGCTGAAGAAAAAACAATAAAACCTCCAGTGATTGAAGTGTAGAAGACGAAGAATAAGAAAGTTGAAACCCTAGAAAATGACTGGGAAGAAGAGATTTTTGAAAGAAGAGATGATAGTTGCTTGATGTGTAATGATGCTAAAGAAATAATGACGGTTGTGTTTTCGTTTTCCCATATTTTCAACAGATGAAAAATATTTACACATACACCCCTTATTGAATTTGTTATTTACATTTACATTGAAAACCATGCATAACACATATTGATAGAACATATAGATACATATATAGATATTGTACGAAAATGTGTTATCTATTATAGCTAAAAGACAACTATAAGTAAATATAAAAGATATTTAACAAACTTAATAAAAGATGTCTAAAAGATGTCTAACAAAATGTGTTTGGAAACCTCTGTTGGTCGTTGGGAACAGTGTGAGTCAAACAGTCGTCAGATAAATAGAAGTTATGAGAACAAATGATAACTTTCAGCAGTTGTTTTATTTTTAGCTAACATCTGTCCACGTCAGAACCTCTGTTGTCATAATGGATAACAGTGAGCAGTATAGTAAATCAACAGTCATTAGGATAAACAGAAATTATGACAACAGACGGTACCCTTTAGCAGTGGATGTATTTTTAGGCAAGCATAAGTTTCAAAAACAGTTGTTTTTAATCGGTGTAACTCAACAGTCGTAAGTCTAACATCTGCTATTAGCCCAACCATTGTTAGTGTCAAATCCTCTGTTAAACATTTTAAGATTGAATATCATCTGTTGTTCGTTAACATTTGTTGACCCATAGCAGACCTTTGCATCTTCAGACATTTATTCATCAGTAGATGCTCTCTTTTGTCAGACTTTAGCTACAACACACCTTTTATAACAGCAAAATATACCATAAATTCTTCCAAAAAACTGTTATTGACATACAAAATTATATAATAATACTTATAGCAGACCTTATATAATAATACTTATTCATCATTAGCCCAACCACTGTTAGTATCAAATCCTCTGTTAAGAATTTTAAGATTGAATATCATCTGTTGTTCGTTAACATCTGTTGACCCATAGCAGACCTTTGCATCTTCAGACATTTATTCATCAGCAGATGCTCTCTTTTGTCAGACTTTAGCTACACATCACCTTTTACAACACCAAAATATACGGTAAATTCTTCCAAAAAACTGTTATTGATAAACAAAATTATATAATAATACTTAGGAATGACTGAAATAATTAAAATGAAGATGCGACAACAAAGATTAATACTATTAAAATTTATTCATTTAGTCAACAGTGGTAAATCAAACAGTCGTTAGCATACACAGTTGTTTCATCATCAGTAGATGTTCTCTTTTACCAAACTTTAACTACAACAGACCTTTTACAACTCCAAATATTGACTCTCTGTAATTTGCAGGAGCACAGATTCTTCAAAAAACTACTATCAATGATCAAATTCTGAACATTTGTTTTATCTTTGCACTCATCTGTTCACCATCAAACCAACCCTTGATACTATTAAACCTCTGTTGACTTACCAAACAGATGTTCAGACACAATTCAACATCAACATAATCTAAATCTTACTCAAACACTAAATAAGTAAAACTAAAACACAACATAGATTCATAAAATTAAAATTTATTCATTTATTCATGACATTAAAACTAAAAGTCCAATAATTACATCATACACTGAACAACATTAAAGTTCAAATCTAACAATAACAGCAAGAATTAAGAAACTTTAGCTTCAACTCCATCGATTGTTGAACCTCTCGATGTATGTCCTTCAGCATCGCCATGAACTGCACGTCTCTATCACCGCACTCTATATTACTGACAACACAAAGCTCACAAACGGAAGTTGAAGGTCCGCATAAGATCTCTGGAAACCTGCTCTCTAGTGAACAGGCCAACTTACAATCCATCAAAACATCTCTTCAGCTCTTGAAGAGTAGCCCTATCTTCATACACCTGTTCCTCGATTTGCCTGACAAAACGCTGCTTTAAATCATCTGATTTTGCATTTGTGAATGACGCCATTTGAATAAACTATATTACTCGACTTTCCTGAAAGTATGATATCTTCGTAGGAAAACGTGATGAAAAACAGGTGAAGATCCTATGAGTTTATATACTGAAATATCTAACAGTGAAAACGTGTAGATTTAATATACACATGTTAATGTATAAATCAAAATAGCAGTCTTTTAATGCAAAAACCTTTTCAAATCCCCGCTTTTATGGGAAAACCGTAAAATTAAATACCAAGAAACCCAAGGGACATAATTTCAAAGTTCAAAGAACAAAAGCAGATTATCACAATTACAATTAACCTCTTCATTTACCATGTAGACGCGTTTTTAAACTCTATAAAAGACCGATGATTACTTTTGATTCAAAACATCAACAAATTGTCCTACAAATCACTTTCTATCAAAAATTGTTCCAAATCAGAAAAACCAATAAAAAATCTACATGGCAAACTTCAGCTTCTACCACTGGTCAGACACCAGCGATGTTAAAACACAATTCTCGATGTGGTCACTCAAAGAACAAAGAACAGACGAAGAACTAAACAGGAAAGTCGACATAATCAATGACACTAATTACAACAAAACCTGGAACAGCATAGCATTGCTCGATGAAGTCCTCCACTCTCCTCCATCAGAGTTCCAGAAGAATGCAGAAGAGTTTCTGACACAACTTCTAAAACAGGATCAAAAAATCTGCAACATGCTAACTGACCTGAAATTCAAAAGAGAGCATGAAATCACATGGAGAAAGGCCAGAGTCTACGAAATCCTAGCAAATGTTAACTCTAGCTTGTAATACTTTATAAATATTTCATTAAATTTATATTTTTCTATGTAGTAGTTCATTTTAATAATATCAACATGCCTCTTAACATATTCTAAAATGTCAGTGTCAATAAAAACTCTCAACATCATCAACAGTTAATCAAAATAAGAAACAAACCTAAAATGCAAAGGTCTCCTCTCAACTGTTGTAGCACATCTGACTTTCGATTCAATGAAAATCGAACAATGCAACTCTCCCATCAAAGAAGGTAGCACATGCAACTTTTCACGATGTTGCAACAATTATACTACAACATCGATATTGCAAGGTTGATGTGTGATGGGAAGCTTCATTGAAACGACGATGTTGGAACAATGATACTGGAACGATAACATGTAAACAGAATCATCAAACATTCGAACAAAGAAGTGTAATCGGAGATTAGCGGCTGAATCACGAGAAAGATGCATTTGAGAGAGAGAGAGAGAGACGCTCGCAGATATGAGCGAAAGAGATTTGAATGTGGAGCCAGATAATTACGTCTTATTTATAGGATTAGAATATATGGTTTGAATTTTGAATTTTGAATGTGGAGCCAAAATTTTGAATTGGGAACAGATGTTTGATTATAAAATGTTGAGGGCAGATGTTTAGACAAAATTTTAAATGATATTTTATATTAGGCTTTATGATGTTTATTGTGCTGTTTTGGTCGAGATTGGGCATTATTTTTCCAGATTGAGACATTTTTAGTGGTGATATGAGATCAAAAAGAACTTCTTATACGTAGGTTTGAATTTTGAATCTGAAGCCAAAATTTTGAATGTGAGCAGAGGTTTTTTGAATTTTCAATGAACATCAGTGCTTTAAATTATGAATGAGGGAAGAGGTTTGCCCATTTGTAAGTGGGCAGACCTTTGAAAAGGTGGATGTGGGCCACCTTTGAATTTTAAAGTCTTTTAATATTAAGGTTTATGATGTAAAAATGACATAAGAAAAGCCTTGTTAGATAGCCTCTCCAGCTGACACATCAGCTTTTCTTATGTCATTGAAGTTTCTTCTTTTATAGAAAGTATAGATAGAAGATTTACAATTGTAATATTTTAGGAATTATGGAAACGGTTTTTAATGTTTTAAATCTATTAGCAACCAAAAATCGATGTTAACTATTTATAGTTTGCATTTTTATTTTTTATTTTTTTTTCTAATCACCAACTATATATATGATGGTATTTTTTGTCCGTTTCTTGTTGATGTTTCTATTTTTGTATATTTTAGGATCTACAGATTCCATGCTTTTAGGACTCATCAAAATGTTTTGTTCCATACTTCGTGTGTCATGTATTATTGGATTATACCTAAAAAAATCCTTTTCTCTCGAGCAAACGAAAAGTCGCCGGAAAAAATAACAACCGCCGGTGGCTCGACGAAGGTGAAATCATCGGTTTAGCGTGCGAGGTTATCGTTGATTAGCTTATTCTCAGCTGATCCGGTTCAACCTTTCATTCTAAGCTGTTTGTTTCGTCCCTTCCATTCGTCGTTGGGGTTGTATCTGTATCAGCCATTCTGTGTCTCGGTATTCTCACGGCTTCACGATTGCTTAGTAGGCCTAATACCGATCGCGGCTATTGAAAATAGTTCAGCTAGATTGGTTCGAGTTCTATTAACCTTTCATTGATCCGGGTTAGCCGCTGAGATATTGGTTATGGCTGCGAGGGAGGAGGAAAGAGAGGAGGGCGAAATCAGTGAGTCACAAAATGAATTCCCAGGTGAGGACAATATAGCTTCAAAAGAGAAAGCCATAACTTTCTATGTCTCAAACATTCATCCCCATATTTCTGATGGAGAGTTATGGACGGAATGTAAGAACTATGGACACATTGTAGATGCATATATTGCAAGGAAACTTGACAAGAAGGGTCAGAGGTTTGGGTTTCTTAGATTTGTTAAAGTGAAAGACACAGAGAAGATGATAAAGGCGCTTAACCAGATGAACTTTTATGGGTGGAAGATAAAAGCAAACGTGGCAAGATTCGTAAAAGTTATAAAGAAACCGGAGCATAAACAAAGGAAGACATGGGTAAAAAGAACAGAAAGCTACACACAGGTAGATAATACCAAACCCAAGGAACAAAGCAATGCCTACATTAGACAAGGGATGACATGGGCTGATGTGGCGAAAGGAAAAAAGAACACATGAGGAGGACGAGGAGATTTTAACATTTGCAAACGAATCAAAACCATATGCCAACTAGAAAGGATTATCAGTGCTGGGGGAAGTAAAAAAGATCGAGTATTTCAAGGAGATAGGCATGATAAAAAAACAACTGGGTTTACGGAATGGTCAGGTTAGATACATGGGGGGGCCTGAACATTCTGATCATTTTCGACTCAGTAGAAAGTATGGAAGAAACCCAAACAAAGAAGGATGAAGAATGGAAACGGTGGTTTAAAGACGTAAAAATATGGAATGGCGAAGATATCCCGTTCCAAAGGATAGCGTGGCTTAGAATCAGAGGAGTGCCAATTCAGTTATGGATTGATGGGGTGTTTAACTGCATAGGTGAAAGATTCGGGAAAGTTGTTAAACCATCTGATGCCGAAGAATATGATATTAGTTTTAACTATGACGCAGTTGGTGTCCTGGTTAGCCATGGAGCAATGATAAATGAGAAGGTAACAATTAGATGGAAACACATGATGTATGAAGTATGGGTGACAGAAGAATTCCAATTCTGGTCACCTAACCTCGGTGTTGAACCAGACCCTGACCCAGAACCAGCGCCATCAATGCCAGTTGATCAGAACGAATCCATTGGGAAACACATGCAAGGAGACACGGGAAACATGAATGATGATCATTACATCCCAGTGGTAAATTCGGAAGAGGTGGACTCGCCGGAACCTGATTCACCGGTGGTAGTGGGAAGTCAGAACGAGCAGGCAGTGGATAACGAAGAGATAGACACGTGTAAAACAGATACACCTATGGGAGAGGTGGGAAACGGTTCAGTAAACGAGGGGGAACAAAACGTGGAAGCATGGGGAAATGGAGAACCAAGGAGGCCACAAGAAGAATCTGTCATTATGGGTACTAGATACGAGGTAAGAGAAGTCAACCTGTTGTCAATGATGGGAGATGAAGAGCCGTATGAAACAAACACGCTCAATAATCAGGGTGGGGCCACTATGGAAACATCAGATAATGGGCCAGTAAGTGCGGCCCAGAAAAAAAGAAAAAGATCCAGCCTTGCTGAAGCCCGTTCAGCATGTCTAAAGCTCAATTCAATTGTGGGTAAAGGGAAACTTCCAGATCTTAATATTGAATACTCGGATGAATCTAAACGCAGATCTAAAAAACGAATAGTATGTAAAAAAGGAAAAACAAAAAGGAGGAGGAATAAGGTGAAGATAAGAACATCGGAGGAAGTTATTGATAGTTTCGATCATCAAGGAGACAGTGTAGAAGATGAATTAGACTCGGATTGGGAAGAAGTTTCAGACCTTGAAGAAAACCAAGCCAACGCAAACGTAACGGAAACTCAGGTCAGTCCCTCTAACATCGATCTTAACCAACAAGAGCTGGAAAAAGAAATTAATGTAACGGAAGAATTGGGAAGGAAACTTGGGGTTGACTTAACAGGTAAAGAATCGCTTGTTAAGGAAGCTGTAATTGAAGATCAGGCGGATGCAGGGCTCCAATGAATTTTGGATCATTGAACATTAAAGGTGCAGGGGGGGTTGGTAAGGCCTCGGAGGTTAGGGAATTACTAAGAAAGTTTAATCTTTCATTCATAGCCATACAGGAAACACAGCTTAGAGACTTGCCTGTTAGCAAAATCAGAAGGTTTTGGGATAATTCAGATTTCAAGTTTTCAAAGGTTGATGCCGACGGTAGATCAGGAGGATTACTGTCATTATGGAATTCAGGTGTATTCAAGAGAGAGATGGAAATAAAGAACCAAAATTTCCTTCTTATTAAAGGTCGTATCGTTGGGGATAATGAGGAATTAATAATCGTCAATGTGTATGGATCCACAATCCAAGCAAACAGAAGAAGGCTATGGGAAGAATTGTTGGTGGCAAAGAATTCAATAAATGGGAACTGGATTATGTTAGGAGACTTTAACGAGGTTCGATTCCCCGAAGACAGGGTAAATTCTCAGTTTGACGTTAATGGTGCATTGTGCTTTAATAACTTCATCAGCAGGGGAGGGTTTCAAGAATATAATATGGGGGGAATGAAATATACATTCTTATTGGGTGACGGTTCTAACCTCAGTAAATTAGATCGTGTATTGGTGTGTGGGAATTTCATGGGTAGGTGGCCGAACGCTTCCCTATTAGCGCTCAACAGGAGTATATCTGATCGTAGTCTGCTAATATTAACAACAGTCAACAACAGTTTTGGACCCTCACCGTTCAGAGTTTTTAGTAGTTGGTTTGAGTTGGAGGGATTCGACGAAGCGGTGAAAAAAGGACTTATGGTAACGTGTGATTCGAATTTCAAGGATGAAGTGGTAGCTGTAAAACTAAAAGCGATCAAGGAGGAGTTGAAAAAGTGGAGAAAAGAAAAAAGAGAACAGGATGAGAAGGCGTTGTCTAAAGCTCAAAACAAGCTAAAGGAGCTGGATATATTGGTAGAAACTAGGGCATTAT
>JARYGA010009816.1:0-29223 GCA_030545235.1 Helianthus tuberosus | reverse complement strand
CCAACTATTGTGAGGAAGTAGCAACAGTGGTTGTTGGTGACATTTGTGTTGTCACTGGGTTAACTTCTAGGATCTCATCTTCCAGAAGGCCCTTTTTGGTGGGTTTGGTGGATTTCTGTTTGGTCTTTTTGGTAGTTTTTTGGTAGTTTTTTGGTGGGGGTTGCACAACAGTGGTTGTGCTGCTGTGGTCACCATGAGCAGTGGGCTTAGCAGCTGAAGTCTGAGGAGCAGATGTGGACTCATCCAAAATTTGCTCAGACTCCCCTTCTTGTGTTTTTGAACTTTTTGACTCTTTGGCCATTAGGCGAGTAAAAGTTTCAGCAGACAAGCTGTTTATTTGAAAAGGTACACCTTGTACAAGTACTTGTGCATTTTCTTTTGGTATTTTCTGTTGTAAATAATAACTCAAAAATCTTGCAAACAACATGAAAGCTTGTGACTTCTTGTCTTTAATATTTTTCACATTATTAACCAAATCAGTGAACAATGCTTAGGAGTAATTGAAATCAGTTTTAGACATAATAGCATACCCTAAGCATTGGATTTTCAAAGGAATTCGTTAAAAGCAGTTGTTTTATTTGAAACACAGGTGAGCAGGGTATGAAATAGGAATTTCATGGGAGGTGGAAATTCTCCCTTTTGCAAGGTTGCTTTTGACAACTGTCTTGCATACCCTCTTTCGATCAAATCAATTTGATACTCATCCTTAAGGAAAGAGGTTTTACCTTCTAAGTCGTTCATCTGAAAAACTTCTGAGATGGTTTATGGTGTTATTGAGACCAAGATACCTCCTACTTGTGATGAAATTGCCCATGGCTTTTTATCTTGAATTTCAAGTTTTGCATTAGCCCAGAAATCTCGTAGGGTATCTTGATAAATGGGAGTATTGCAAGTGAGCAAAGTTTTGTACTTTGAGGTGGATAGGGCATCAATATTGGTATGATAATCTTTATTTTTGCTTGTTTTTTCAAGGGTACAGAGATAGTTGTGTGGGTATTTGATTATGAGAGCCATGATCGGAGTGAAAAATCGCGTATGAGGAAGAAAAAGATGAATGGAAGATGGAAACCGCTTTTGAATAATTTTTTGAATTCGATACGCCAGTGAAAACTCTGTTTGGGGTTTTATCAGGGTTTTATTAAAGGGAAAAAGTGAATGCTGATGTGGCAGTGGTTTTAAAGATTGGACGGTTATCATCTGCTCACGTGGCAACCTCTAATGGACAATAGTGCAAGACAATTGTTTGGAAACCATTGATGGAAAATATCAGTGATTGAGAATAGTGAATAATAAGAATAGTGGCTGATTTTAACTATCGGTGGATAGACATCAGTGGTTGTAACACTGATGTTTGGTCAACAAGGAATATGAAGAAACAGAGGTCGTCTTTCATCAGTGGGTGAATTTTCAACAATCAGATGTTTGAACCAAACAGTGGATATGGACAGACTTTTAAGGATTAATGAAAATTTTCATTTTAACTATTTTTAAGGATGGATTTTGGATTTTCTGAAAACATTTTAACTCTTTTTATTCATGTATAAATAAGATTTTGCTTGTTAGTCCATGTTAAGCATGCCAATTCTAGAGATCAAGCTTTCAAAGCTGGATGTGTCTAATGCTATTGTTAGCACATCTGCCAGCTGATCCTTAGTTGGTACATGATGCAGAGAAATCAAACATTTTTCATAGCAATCCCTCACAAAGTGATGTCTGATGTCAATGTGCTTGGTGGTTGATGCGGGCCCAAGTGTGGAGGAGCGGGCCATCTTGTATTTGGAGGCCCAAGATCGTGTAACAAAAGGGGCCTCACTAAAATAGCTCTAACTTGGGCTACGGGGGTCCGTTTTGGGCGTGCGACCAGGAGAAACGAACGTGAGAACGAGCTCCATCTTGCTGCAAATGCCTACGGCAGTTTAGGTCATCGACCAGGCCAAAAAATTGCTTATTTCTACTAGTTATTTATGTTTTTATGTTTTTTGAAGTGTTTTGGGCATTTTGTTTTTTGGCTTGTGTTTGGCCCGTTGTCTTTTTTAGGCCCATTTCGAATTTCTGTTCCTATTTATATTTTGCTCTAGTAATGTGAAAGATCAGACTTGAATTTTCAATTAACTCATTTTCACTTCAAATTCTGTGCCCTTTGGGTTGAATTTTGGGGGTTGGGGAAGAACTACACGGGTATTCGCAGAATCAACGTGTTTGATCTTCGTTTTCGTATCACCGCTACATCAGTGGTTGAATGAGATACTGGATTTTTGATGATATTTTTAGCTGCTTGACTATCCAACATAAGAGGTGTCTTTAAAGCAGTTATACCAAAATCCATCAGTTGATTTTGAAGCCATAACAGTTAGGCTGTACAGCTTACAACAGCAATGTATTCTGCTTCAGCAGTGGATGTGGAAACAGCCGCTTGCTTTTTGCTTTGCCAAGACACTAAGCAATTGCCTAGGAATTGACACCCACCTGATGTAGACTTTCTGGTTGTGTTGCATCCAGCAAAATCACTGTCTGAGAAACCTGAAAGTTTAACATTCCCATTAGCAGGGTACCAGATACCAAGTATGGGAGTACCTTTTATATATCTGAATATCCTTTTTACAACAATGAGGTTAGACTTCCTAGGTGCTGATTGGGATCTTGCATAAACACATGTTGCAAACATGATGTCTGGCCTAGATGCAGTTAGGTACAATAAAGACCCAATCATGCTTCTATATAATGTTTGATCAACCAAATCATCTTTCTCATCAGACATGACAAGCTTTGTGGTTGCCATGGGTGTACTACGTGGTTTACAATCATTTATCTCAAATGTGTTTAAAAGATCTTTTTACATATTTGCTTTGATACATGAAAGTGCCATTTTGCAACTACTTAACTTAGAGACCAAGAAAACATTGTAGTTCACCCATTGCACTCATTTCACTCTCAGCTGTCATGAGTTGTCTGAACTCTTCACACATTGCATTGCATGTGCTTCCAAATATGATGTCATCTCTTGTGAAACCAATAGAGATGAGAAAAGTGGAAAGAGTTTCAAACCAGGCTCTAGGTGCTTGTTTCAGGCCATACAAAGCTTTGTTTAGCTTGTAGACACGATCTGGATGAAATGGATCCTCAAAACCAGGAGGTTAACAAACATATACCTCTTCTTGAATCTTACCATAGAGAAATGCACATTTGATATCCATTTGATACACCTTGATATTGTGGTTGACAGCAAAGGCTAAGAATAGTCTGATAGCTTTAAGTCTTGCTACAGGGGCAAAAGTTTCATCATAATCTATGCCCTCTTCATGTCTAAAACCTTGAACCACAAGCCTGGCTTTGTTCTTGACAACAATGCCCCTTTCATCTGTTTTGTTCTTGAAGACCCACATTGTGCCAATAGGATTCATTTCCTCTGGTAGTGGTACAAGTTCCTATACTTGTTGTCTTTTGAACTGTTGGAGCTCTTCTTGCATAGCTTCTACCCAACTGTTGTCTTTCAGTGCCTCTTGGTACTTGACAGGTTGATGGAGTGATAAAAAGCCAGCAAAAAGACAAATGTTTTGGGATTGACTTCTTGTGAGAACCCCTTCATTTATGTTGCCAATCACTTGGTCTGGTGGATGAGATTTAAGGAAGATCAGATCTCCCTTGTAGGGAACAATGGCATTAAAAGGTGAAGGCTGCAAATGTGAATCATCTGAGCTAACATCTGTTGGTGACTTTGATGATCCAACATCTGTTTGAAATGGAGGTGGAATAGGAGGAATGGGTGTGGCACAAATTTGATTTTTATCCACTGTTGATGGATTTTTATCAATAGTAGTTGGGGATGATGTGGTGGCAGTATTTGAGCTACTTTGGTCAACAACTATTGATGCAGCAGTGGATGAGCTTTGACAGCTGTTTTGAACATCTGCTGCTCTGGTGGTGGATGTGATTTTGTATTGTGGGATCACCACATCATATCCATAATCTTGTGGAGGAGGTTGTTGAGTACCTGCAGGGTTAGTCTTGACAAAAACATTTTCAAATGTAAATTTATCAAGATAAAATAATTCAGCGGGGTTTACAGGGATTTTCAGTGAAGAAAGTTCATTGAACTTTACATTCAAAGTCTCTTCCACACACCTAGTCCTTGTTTTAAACACTTTATAGGCCATGGAAGTGGTTGAGAATCCCAAATGATAACCACAATCTACTTTGGCTGCAAATTTTGAAATTGAATCTTTTAAATTTAAAATAAAGCATGGGCAGCAAAAGACTTTAAAATATGGGATCAGTGGTTTGATTTTGAACAGAGTTTCATAGGCAGTCTTTTGATGCCTGGGGTTGATCAAAACTCTGTTCTGCACATAACAAGCAGTGTTTACAGCCTCTGCCCAAAAATTTAAGGGTAAACCTGAGTCTGCAAGCATTGTTCTGGCAGCTTCATTCAAAGTTCTATTTTTCCTTTCAACCACCCCCTTTTGTTCTGGCGTTCTTGGGATGCTGTACTGCCTTACAATCCCTTTTAACACACAGAAATCATCCAACTCCTTTGTAACAACCCGCTTTTTGGAAAGTCAAAGTCAAAGTCAAAGGAATAAAAGATTGCTAATTGCGATCTGTCACTCCTTGCTTGACTAGCAAATCGTACCTTTGACTCGTAATCGAATCTATTATTTAATCGCTTTAGTTGTATTATGTGGAGTATCTATTAATAACCGAGGTTTAGTCGAATGTTTAATCGCTAATCGACTTATCGCTAATCGCTATCGCATCGCAACTCGAATTATTTGTTCTGGATATTGTTTTACGGGTGTGCTATTATGTGTTACTTGTGCATGTTATGTTTGTGTTGAGGTGGTTAATCGCAATCGCAATCGCAATTCTATCGCATCACAATCTAATCGCAAACGCAAGACGCAAGTCAATTATAGTGATTGTATGTTAGATATAGTAGTTAGGTTATTTGTGTGACTAATGGGTAATACTATCGCATCGCTCACTCGAATCGCATCGCAACGCTCAACACGAAAAACGAAACATCGAAACGGAACTCATCGGAGCCATCCGATCGATGTGCCATCCAATCCGTTCCATCCACCACTTTCCTCTTTTGGAAACCCTATAAATAACCCCCTGTCACATCACTTGTGATGTGACAGCTCCCTCTCAGTCGACCAGCACGCTCAAGCCTTATTTCTCACGATTTCTCGCGATTCTTGCAAGTTTTCAACTCAAATCTTCTACTTCTATGATCTACACGCACTTCTTCATCATTTTCACCTTTGAATCTCAACTTTTAACCGTGAAATCAATGGATTTGAGGTGTTTTAGGATGACGTCATCATGGAGTTCTTATGAACTTCAAGTTTTGGCTTCATTTCACCAAAAACAACTCAGATCTGAAGGATTTCCACATTATTTCACAACAATTTCGCATAGATCTAAACATTTCCAAAGTTAAAAGGATTGAAAGATGTTTTTCCAACTTTCTTTCAACTCTTTTACACTCAATGCACTCAAAACCGATAGAATCAGAGCTCATTCATGCCTTCTACTCTTCTCTAGTGATGTGCCGGTTTGAGATCTGAAACCTATCAATGAGATAACAAATTTCTGGTTGAACATGAAACCACCCGTCATGAACAATTAACTGATCGGGTTGGGGTGATTCCTGTTCGATCGGATAACCTGAGTCTGATGGAGTTTCCGTTGTTTGACACGTTGTCATACCGTCTTGAGCAAATCACAAAACTTTTCAATACTTAGCAAATTTGCCAAGATTCAAGATGATCAGATTGTGGGATGGATTGTCGTCCGATCGGATTGCCATCCGATCGGATTGCACTTGAGCTTCAACACTTAATCATTTTCAATTTTCAAAGAACATCAGTTCCTAACGGATTGCCATCCGATCGGATTTCTATCCGATCGAGTGACCGTCCTGCGGTGAACTTGTTCTCAACTAAAAAGCCTCGCCAATCGGATCACTATCCGATCGATCGACCTGAAGGGTAGAGATACTTCTCTATTTTCAAAATGCTACAACGAAAACTTCAAAGCCATCATACACAAACACATCCTTCCAAAACGAAAGTCAGTCCGAATGAATGGCCATCCGATCGAATGACCATCCGAATGGATTGACATCCGATCGGATTACCATCCGATCGGATTACCGTTCGACACTTGGTCACTTTTCACCGTTTTACGCACCGCTCTTCACTTATGCTATCGTTAACTATTCAAGCTAATCACTCTAGCGCTCCCTTCAATCCATTACTTCCATCGATGTGAGTATATTCGATCCCTTTTTGCTTTATGCACTTTTGGGTGTTACATACGTTACTTATTCTAAAACTCAATCGAACACACAACGCAAACACTATTTATACGCTGACCGTTACTGCATGTTATGTGTTACTAGATGAATGCTTGTATGTTATGTTAACACAGTGATTGTTACCTGACGCCTTAGCAATGATAGTACTATTTGTTTGGACTCAGCACCTGTCGTGGACAGGGGTTGTTAAGGTTACCTCTTCACGTGTCACAGTGGTGATATGTGTTATGCATTCTACAACTCGCAGTCTAGTCTGTACATATTTCATTATCGATAACCTACTAGCTTCGCATTATACATGTTACATGCTGGTTATGCGTAAACGCTTTCGAACTCTACTATTACTATTAAACTTGTATGCTCACCTTTACACTATGTGTATTGACCGCTACTTTAACGTATGTGACAGGTGCTTAGGATGTTTGCTTGCTGTTTGATGAAACCAAGCTAGGATGGAGTCTTGAAATAAACTAAATAAAGTCTGAGTTGTTGGAATGGATATTTGTCTTTGAGAAAAATGTATGTAATAATTGTTTTTATTTTATATGTTTGTGGTATGGGACATGAACCTTTAATATATTATAACAAATAGTTGTTATGGATTCTCCTGGACAATCTGTTTCACTCAGTGTCGCGCCCCGATGATTCCGCCATCGGTTGGGGTGTGACAGATTAGTATCAGAGCCATAACTATAGGGAATTAGGAAAGACTCGACCTAGTCTAGGTCGGTGTCTTAGAAACGACCTAGTCTATAGTCTAAGTACCAATAAACCGACTTGTGCATGCCCGGTATGGGTTTTGCACGAGCTTACTCGCTATTTCTCGCTTGAACTTGCTGTACATTACACTCCTACGCGAGCATCGCATACTACAGTTTCGCGCAAGATCAGTCTTTCCTAAGACTGGACACACACATAAACGGATGATTTGGTTGAGATTAGGTGTGAAAACCGCAAACTCTCGACAAATCACTCGTTCGACTCGCTATTTTTACTATAAAACAAGAGAATTTGCGTTGAATTAGGAGTGAAATCCATACTTCGACGCAAATCTCCCTATCTATCTCATGACTATATCGTACAAACAGGGATGTAGTCGCTAAGTTAGGAGTGAAACCCGAACCTTGATGACCCATTCCGCTCTATACTATTGGTTTTGCAAAACTCTCACCAAAGTCTCGACGGACTCCAACGACTTGAAGTCGCCCTGTAACTGGAAGGATGCGTGCCGATCGCTTAAATTGAAGCGAGAGCACAGTCCAGAAGGCCAAAGCGTGCGCTTAAGGTCCTTGTGAATAGTCGAATCACTTTGGGTAGTCGACGTCTAATACACCCGAGACAATCTCTCTCCGATTTTATGTGTTTCGATTATGGAATCTGCAACCGCTAACTCTGTGATTTATCGATTTTATGTGATTTTATGTGTTTACGTATTCGATTTTTGATAATTTGTTCGCTTTTCGCTATTCACTTTGATCAACACGCACTGCACATCTATCTCAAAACGCTGACAAATCGCTTGTGTTATTCACAATCGCTACTCACTATTCGCAATCGCTATACTTAATCATTATACGCTGTTGTGAAGGATATGTGAATACGTGCAAAATATGTGCTTATGTTAGACTATGTGCCTGTGTGATACTGTACTTACGTGGAACATATGCTTATGTACTTATGTGATTCTGTGTTTACGTGTCTACGTGAACTTTTGTGAATGGTTGTGTTCCTGAGCTTTATGGTGAATCGCTAGTCTATACTAGGATTAAAAGAAATTGTGTTTGAGTCCAATGGCGATGTCTGTTGCAGACAATGTCATCGTTTGGAACATTCCACTCTCGCACTGCTCACCGAAACCATGATGACAAACGAATCGCCGCTCTCGTCTCTAAGCAAATGGCGAAAGTTATCCCACAAATTGTCAGTGAGCTGAACTAGAATACTAGCAAATCTTCAGAGGAGTCAAGGACTGATACTCCTAAAGCCGCTTTTAGCTTCAAGCAGTTCAAAGCCTGCGGACCAAAGGAATTTACCGGCGAAGATGGTCCTACGACCATGTTTCAATGGTTTGATTCTATCGAAGTCACCCTGCGCCAGAGTGGCTATCCAGAAAACCTGCGCACTGTCAACGCTACCGGCGTCTTCCAATCTCGCGCTCTTGATTGATGGACGGCCGAGAGGAACAAACGAGGAAACGATGCAGCTTTTGGATTGTCTTGGGATGAGTTGAAGAACATAATGATGCAAGAGTTCTGTCCTCCCCATGAACTCCAAAAGCTCGAGGATGAATTCTGGCACATAAAGCAGGATGGCAGAGATAACGCTGGTCTAACTGCTCGCTTCAAGCAGTTGAGTATTATCTGTCCCAGTCAGGTTGCTACCCCTGATATTACAATCAGGAAGTATATCCGTGTTCTGCCAGATTGTGTCACATATTTTGTTCAGGCTGCAAAGACGACAACAATCGAGGAAACCTACCTGCTCGCCACTGAGATCAACGATAAGCGAGTCAGGGCTGGTTATTTCTACAAAACCTCCAAGAATCTGCATCAAGTCACAGCCGCTACCACCGCTGAAACCACTACCGCACCACATTCTTCAAAGCTCTCACGACGCAAAAGGAAGAATAACAGCAGTTCCAGCAACAAGAACTGTGCAATTACTGCAGCTCCGCTCCAAACAGTACCAGCCCAACCACAACCTCAACACCGCCAAGTAGCGGCACCTGTGGTCAATGCACCGCCTGCCAAGCGTGCATACACTGGACCACACCCGCTTTGCCCTACTTGTACTTATCATCACCCGGTTGGTATTGCATGCCGGTTCTGCGTTCATTTCAACATGTACGGCCACTTCACCACAAACTACCATACAGGTCCACGTCAAACCCCAGCTCCAGCTCAAGGTCAAGCTCCTGCTCAACAAGCTCTACTTCCTGCTCCTCAAGGCCAATAAGCAGCTCCTGCACCCGCGATCCATGCTAGAGCTTGCTTTGCGTGTGGTGATCCCAACCACTTCGCAAACATGTGCCCCAATCGAGTGGTGAAGCAAGAGCCACAACAGCAGCAGCCTCATCAACAGGAGCAACAGCCAGCAGCCCGCGGACGTGCTTTCAACCTCAACGCCCGTCAGGCTCAAGCAGACAACAATGTGGTTAATGGTACGTTTCTTGTGAATGGTATATATGCTTCGTGTTTGTTTGATACTGGAGAAGATAACTGTTTTGTATCGTTGAATTCGAAAAGCTCCTTAATCGTAAGCGCGCCCATCTCCCCTCGACATTCGATGTTGAAGTTGCCACTGGAAGAACCATCGCTGTCAATTCTGTGCTACGTGATTAAAAGCTTGAACTCAACAATCACGTCTTCCCTATCGACCTTATTCTGATGCAGCTCGGTAGTTTTGACATCATAGTAGGCATGGATTTTCTTCGCGAAAATTGTCCTGAAGTTGTTTGCTTCGATAAAATTATTCGTTTCTCGCTCGCAAATGGTGATCAACTTTGTGTGTATGGTGAAACTCCTTCGAAAGGTCTCAAACTCATGTCATGTATCCAAGCGAGCAAGTATCTCCGCAAGGAATACTGAGCTTTCTTGGCTAACATTGTTGTAGCGGAGAAGTAAAAGAAAGGAAACCCAGGAGTGAAAGATGTTCCCATTGTTTGCGAATTCCCTAACGTATTTCCTGAAGATCTACCTGTTTTACCTCCCACTCGTGATATCAATTTCCGAATCGACCTCATTCCTGGAGCAAATCCTGTTGCTAAAGCACCTTATCGTCTCGCTCCTTCCGAAATGCGCGAACTCTCGAGTCAGCTCCAGGAACTACTCGATAAAGGCCTCATTCGCCCTAGCACCTCTCCTTGGGGCACGCCTGTCCTTTTCGTCAAAAAGAAGGATGGATCGTTCCGGATGTGCATCGACTATAGGGAGTTGAATAAGCTGACAATCAAGAATTGCTATCCCTTGCCTCGAATCGGTGATTTATTTGATCAGTTACAAGGTGCTATGTGTTTTTTGAAGATCGATCTACGCTCAGGTTATCACCAGTTATGCATCCAAGAGGAAGGTATACCTAAAACCTCTTTTTGAACCCACTATGGTCATTACGAGTTTGTGGTCATGCCTTTTGGTTTGACCAATGCTCCTACAGTCTTCATGGATCTAATGAATCGAGTGTGTAAACCCTTTCTCGACCGCTTCGTCATCGTATTCATCAATGATATCCTGATCTATTCCAAGTCAAAAGCCGAACACTCGCAACATCTACGTTTGGTTCTTGAGTTACTCCAGGGAAACCGTCGCTATGCCAAATTCTCCAAGTGTGAATTTTGGCTGGAGGAGGTACAATTCTTGGGTCACATTGTCAATAGTCAAGGTATTCACGTCGATCCCGCGAAGATCGAAGCTGTTAAGAGTTGGGTTACACCCAAGAACCCGTCTGAAGTCCGTTCATTTCTCGGACTGGTAGGCTATTATCGCCGATTTATCGAAGGTTTCTCTAAGATCGTTGTGCCGCTTACCTCTCTGACGCATAAGGACAAACCTTTTGTTTGGGGAACCAAACAGGAGGAGGCCTTTCAAACTCTCAAAGTTATGCTTTACAACGCTCCCGTGCTCTCACTACCCGACGGAAACGACGATTTCGTAGTCTACTGCGATGCCTCTAACCTTGGTCTTGGTTGTGTTCTCATGCAACAAGATAAGGTTATCGCGTACGCTTCTCGACAGTTCAAGATCCACGAGAAGAACTACACCACACACGACCTCGAGCTTGGCGCAGTTGTTTTTGCGTTAAAGATTTGGCGACACTACCTTTACGGTACCAAGTGTACGATCTTCACCGATCATAGGAGCCTACAACACATCTTTGACCAGAAAGAGCTGAATATGCGCCAACGCCGGTGGGTAGAACTCCTCAATGATTATGACTGTGAGGTCCGTTACCATCCAGGCAAGGAAAACGTCATCACCGATGCTCTCAGTCAACGAAGCTATTTGCATAGTGTTCATAATGTTCAAGCCCAGTATAATCTCGATGCTCTTATCCGCGATGCGCAACATGCTTGTTTTACAAAACGAACTTTGAAGAAGGAAAGAATTCTAAACGATGGCGCCCAACTCGAGAATAGGTTGAATGGTATCTTTCATTATCTAGATCGAATTTGGATTCCAAAGCGTACCAATTTGCGACAACTTCTGATGGACGAAGCCCACAAATCTCGGTATTCTATTCATCCCGGCGCTGATAAGATGTACCAGGACATGCGCTACAAGTACTGGTGGCCGGGCATGAAGAGGGATATCGCTCTTTATGTTTCGAAGTGCCTGACTTGTTCCAAGGTCAAGGCTGAGCATCAACGCCCCTCTGGCTTGCTTATCCAACCCGAGATCCCGATGTGGAAATGGGAGAGTATAGCTATGGACTTCATAACGAAACTCCCGCGCACGCAATCAGATCACGACAACATCTGGGTTGTAGTTGACCGTTTGACCAAATCAGCTCATTTCCTACCGATACGAGAAGACTTTAAGGTAGAAAAAATTAGCCCGAATCTACACCGATGAGATCATTTGTCGACACGGGATACCTCGTGACATCATCTCTGACCGCGATGGTCGGTTTACCTCGCGTCTTTGGGAAATGTTTCAATCTGCTCTCGGTACTACTCTCAATCTAAGTAACGCTTTCCATCCCCAAACCGATGGTCATACTGAAAGAATGATTCGTACCCTTGAAGACATGCTTCGCTCGTGTGTCATAGATTTCGGTGGTAATTGGGACGTGCATTTACCTTTGGTCGAATTCTCGTACAATAACAGTTATCATTCTACCATCCAAATGGCACCATTTGAGGCATTATACGGAAGGAAATGTCGATCGCCTATTGTATGGCAAGAGATCGGAGATGCGCAAATTACCGGTCCCGAGCTGTTGCAAGAAACGACTGACAAAATCCACCAAATTCGAGACAATTTGTTGAAAGCTCGGAGTCGACAGAAAAGTTACGCTGATAGATGCCGCAAGCCCCTTGAATTTGACGTTGGCACGTACTCCTAAAGGTTGCACCTAGGAAGGGAGTGATCAGATTCGGCAAGAAAGGAAAGGTCGCGCCTCGATATGTTGGACCCTTTAAAATTCTGGAAAGGATTAGGAAGGTGGCCTACAGACTCGAACTACCAGAGGAACTTAGTAACGTCCACCCGATTTTCCACGTTTCGAACCTCAGAAAGTGTTTAGCCAACCAGGAATTACATGTCCCTCTTGAGGATTTACAAGTGGATGAAACATTACACTTCGTGGAAAGGCCTGTCGAGATCATGGGACGAGATACCAAGGTGCACAGATGCTCACGCATTCCCATTATGAAAGTTCGCTGGGAAGGCAACCGCGGCGCCGAGTTCACCTGGGAACTCGAAAGTGACATGAAGGCAAAGTACCCGCAACTGTTTGTTATGCCTACTTCTTAAATTTCGGGACGAAATTTCCTATAGTAGGGGAGGCTGTAACAACCCGCTTTTTGGAAAGTCAAAGTACAAGTCAAAGTCAAAGGAAGAAAAGATTGCTAATTGCGATCTATCACTTCTTGCTTGACTAGCAAATCGTACCTTTGACTCATAATCGAATCTTTTATTTAATCGCTTTAGTTGTATTATGTGAAGTATCTATTAATAACTGAGGTTTAGTCGCATGTTTTATCGCTAATTGACTTATCGCTAATCGCTATCGCATCACAACTCGAATTATGTGTTCTGGATATTGTTTACATGTGTGTGCTATTATGTGTTACTTGTGCATGTTATGTTTGTGTTGAGGTGGTTAATCGCAGTCACAATCGCAATTCTCTCGCATCGCAATCTAATCGAAAACGCAAAACGCAAGTCAATTATAGTGATTGTATGTTAGATATAGTAGTTAGGTTATTTGTGTGACTAATGGGTAATACTATCGCATCGCTCACTCGAATCACATCGCAACGCTCACATGCAAAACGAAACATCGAAACGGAACTCACCGGAGCCACTCGATCGAATGACCGTTCGATCGAATGGTCATCTAAACGGATGACCATCCAATCGGATGGCCATCCGATCCATTCCATTCACCACTTTCCTCTTTTTGAAACCCTATAAATACCCCCCTGTCACATCACTTGTGATGTGACAGCTCCCTCTCAGTCGACCAGCACGCTCAAGCCTTATTTCTCTCGATTTCTCATGATTCTTGTAAGTTTTCAACTCAAATATTGTACTTCTATGATCTACACGCACTTCTTCATCATTTTCACCTTTGAATCTCAACTTTTAACCGTGAAATCAATGGATTTGAGGTGTTTTAGGATGACGTCATCATGGAGTTCTTATGAACTTCAAGTTTTGGCTTCATTTCACCAAGAACTCAGATCTGAAGGATTTCCACATTATTTCACAACAATTTCGCATAGATCTAAACACTTCCAAAGTTAAAAGGATTGAAAGATGTTTTTCCAACTTTCTTTCAACTCTTTTACACTCAATGCACTCAAAACCGATAGAATCAGAGCTCATTCATGCCTTCTACTCTTCTCTAGTGATCTGCTGGTTTGAGATCTGAATCCTATCAACGAGACAACAGATTTCTGGTTGAACATGAAACCACCCATCATGAACAGTTAACTGATCGTGTTGGGGTGATTCCCGTTCGATCGGATAACCTGAGTCTGATGGAGTTTTCGTTGTTTGACACGTTGTCTTACCGTCTCGAGCAAACCGCAAAACTTTTCAAACCTCAGCAAATTTTCCAAGATTCAAGACGATCAGATTGTGGGACGGATTGTTATCCAATCGGATTGCCATCCGATCAAACCGCAATCCGATCGGATTGCACTTGAGCTTCAACACTTAATCAGTTTCAATTTTCAAAGAACATTAGTTCCTAACGGATTGCCATCCGATCGGATTTCTATCCGATCGAGTGACCGTCCTGCTGTGAACTTGTTCTCAACTAAGAAGCCTCGCCAATCGGATCACTATCCGATCGAACGACCGTTCGATCGATCGACCTGAAGGGTAGAGATACTTCTCTGTTTTCAAAATGCTACAACGAAAACTTCAAAGCCATCATACACAAACACATCCTTCCCAAACGAATGTCAGTCCGAACATATGGCCATCCGATCAGATGACCATCTGAACGGATTGACATTCGATCAAATGACCATCCGATCGGATTTCCATCCGATCGGATTACTGTTCGACACTTGGTCACTTTTCACCGTTTTACGCCCCACTCTTCGCTTATGCTATCGTTAACTGTTCAGGCTAATCACTCTAGCGCTCCCTTCAATCCATTACTTCCATCGCTGTGAGTATACTCGATCCCTTTTTGCTTTATGCACTTTTGGGTGTTACATACGTTACTTATTCTAAAACTCAATCGAACACACAACGCAAACACTATTTATAAGCTGACAGTTACTGCATGTTATGTGTTACTCGATGAATGCTTGTATGTTATGTTAACACAGTGATTGTTACCTGACGCCTTAGCAACGATAGTACTATTTGTTTGGACTCAGCACCTGTCGTGGACAGGGGTTGTTAAGGTTACCTCTTCACGTGTCACAGTGGTGATATGTGTTGCGCATTCTACAACTCGAAGTCTAGTCTGTGCATATTTCATTGTCAATAACCTACTAGCTTCGCATTATACATGTTACATGTTGGTTATGCGTAAACGCTTTCGAACTCTACTATTACTATTAAACTTGTATGCTCACCTTTACACTATGTGTATTGACCGCTACTTTAACGTATGTGACAGGTGCTTAGGATGTTTGCTTGCTGTTTGATGAAACCGAGCTAGGATGGACTCTAGAAACAAACTAAATAAAGTCTGAGTTGTCGGAATGGATATTTGTCTTTGAGAACAATGTCTGTAATAACTGTTTTTATTTTATATGTTTGTGGTATGGGACATGAACCTTTAATATATTATAACAAATAGTTGTTATGGATTCTCCTGGATAATCTGTTTCACTCAGTGCCGCGCCCCGATGATTCCGCCATCGGTTGGGGTGTGACATCCTTGTTTCTAAACTCTGTTCCATTGTCACTTCTAAAGAGTTTTACTAGAAGGTCAATTTGTTTTTCAACCTGTTTGACAAAGTCTTGCAAAATGCCTGCAGTCTCATCTTTAGAATGTAAAAAGTAAGTCCATGTAAACCTAGAAAAATCATCTACAATAACCAAACAATATCTTTTCTTTTTCAAGCTCATGATTTTTACTGGGCCAAACAAGTCCATGTGCAGCATTTACAAACACTTGGTTGTTTTGGACTCTTCAATGGACTTTTATGAGCTTTTATGTTGTTTACCCTTTTAACAAGAAACACAATGCTCAGAACAAGTAAACAGTTTTTGTGGAAGACCTCTTACAAAGCCTTGTTTTGAGATGATAGTCATGAGATTTGTGTGCCCAAGTCTTCTGTGCCATAATTTTGTCTCTTTGTTAGAGGCAGCTGAGAACAGAAAGGCATCAGTCATTGGGTTATCTTTTGACATATCAACTACATACTCATTGCCACTCCTTTGAGCAACAAGATGTGTTTTACCCCCGGCTATGACAACTTCAATCTTTTTTACCATTTCTGGCCCAATAATCTTGCAGCTATCCTTAGTGAAGAATGACCCATAGCCTTTGTCACTCATTTGTGAGACACTAAGGATATTAAACTTCAGATTATCAATAAGATTGACATTTTCAAACTTAAGATTCCCATTCTGAACTGTTCCAGACCCAAACACCTTTCCCTTAGAATTGTTACCAAAGGATATATCACCCCCTCCATGGTTTTTGAAATCTTTGAGTAGGGCTTTACATCCAGTCATTTTCCTTCAGCCTCCACTATCTACATACCAAAGACTATCTAAGCATGCAGAAGCTCCCTGCACATCAAGTAAACAATTAGTTCAGGAGGGTCTCCAAAGACAATGAGGCTTTGGATGGGGTCACAACAAGATCAGCCTCAAGTCCAGGAACATGGACAGTGGTTAGCTCAGGGTTTTGAACAGTTTTTGAACCATTTTTCTCTAACCACTATTGTGGACCATTTCCTGTCAGGTGTTGAAATCCAAAAGGATGCCTGTTCACTTTTGGTTTAGAAAGCTTTTTGTAAACCTCATAAACATGTGGGACCCTTTGGTATGGAGGTTGACCTTTTCCTTTTTGGAATTGGTTAGCTGGTGGTGAATCTGTCACTTGCACATCTCTGGGAGCAGATGTTTTGTCCAACTGTTTTGTAACAGCTGTTTGGACAGACACAATTGGTTGTTTCTTGATGGATGATTTTGATGAACTCTCAAGTGTTTTTGAAGTGTACTCTTTTCTTTTAACCTCAAAGTTTTAAGGTACACATACTATTGAGTGAGATGATTGGTTTTTCCACAGATGGTGTAACTTGGTGCAGGCTCAATTATGCTTGTTTTGTTAATGTCAAAAGCTTTTAAATGAAAACAATCCTTTGTGGAATGGTTTCTCTTTTCCCAAAAGTCACAAAACAGATTTTTAACTTTTTCTCTTTTCTTCCTATTTTCAACTTCCTTTGTAACAGAGTTTTGAACCTCTGTTGGGATGTCTTTAAGAGGGATGTTCTTAGCCTTAGGTCCTTTAACACCCTCAACTGTGGAAAAATCCATTGGTTTGAAATTCTCAAGGATGTCACACTCATCTGACCATGTGGGTTTGAATTGATATTTTTCAATCTCCTCAAAGGTTGATGACCCCTCTGGCCTATCCAAAAAGATTTTATTACCATTTTTATTAGTGATTTTAATCTCTTAACCATCCTTGTTTGTTGGTATTATCTCAACAGAACCAGACTCATTTATAGCAGTGTTTTCAGTTTGGTCATTTTTCCTGAAACCTATGCCAAACTTTACATTGCTTTTGATCAGTTTCTCTAACATCAGCTCATAACCTTTGCAGGATTCCACCCATTTTTCACAAGTGATTTGGGTGGATTCCAACTCCTTTTTACAAGCTTGATATTTTTCTATCATGGCTTGAAGTTGGTCCTTGGTTATGCTGTGTTCATGTTTTAGACTGCAGACTTCAATATCTTTTTCATACAATTTTTTTTTCAATTCTTTAATAGATTTTTCAAATTCTACTACATCTATCAAAATCTTATCCCTAAGGTTTTCATTCACCTCTTTAACATTAGCAAATGCTATGATGCATTTGTCTGAACATAGGTTTTTCAAGACCTGAGGTGATACCTTAGCTACAGCCATCATGGCACAGTCACATTCATTCTCACAAGCACTGGTATCCTTCTCCACTTCATCAACACACCATGGGTTAGCTAGAGGTTCCAACAGTGGTTCAGGTTCTTTCTCTAACAGTTGTTCACCAACAACAGCAGTAACCACTGCTTCAGCAACTTCATCCACTATTTCAGCACTGGGTTCCACTTCTTCAGTTTCCAACCCTTCAGGAATTGACTCTAATGTTGCAAAACAAATTCATCACAAGGGACATCATTCTTAGCAAATAGAGCAAAATTATCATCATTCAAATCATCAGGCATGCAACTCCAATCAACAAAGCCTTGGGTAAAGAAGCTTTGCTGACTGGCCTTTGCTGGAGCAGATGTTTGTGCAGCATGTTGTGGTGCAGGTTGTTGCACTTGAACCTGAGAGACAGGGGCTTGGACATACTATATTTTTGGAACAGTGGTTTGAACATATTGCACTGGAACAGTATTTACAGGGTGTGCAAAATGGGCAGTGTTTTGCATGTGTGGTGCAGGGGTATATTGGGAATAGTGCATAGTGTTTTGTGTATTTTGAGGTCTAAAGCTGGGATGAGTAATGATTGGTCCAGAATTTTGACTCCTACATTCCCTAGCAAAGTGTCCTAGCCTGTTACACTTGTAGCACTTAATTTTGGATTTATCCAACCCCACTTTTAAATTCCCATGCAACCCTGGAAATTTTCTACCTGTTCTCTTGTTAAATTTGCTAGTTTTTACACTAAGCAAAGCTAATTGGTGTAAAATGTCCATTTCCTCCAGATCAGTGGGATCAAAGTGTTGGAGGTCATTGAGCTCAAATGATAAGTTGTTAGAATTCTGGTGTTCCCCACTTGCTGTAAAAGCATAGTTGGGTGAGTAAGACTCAAAGTTGTTAAAGGCTCCACCTGCAGTTATGTCAATATAATGATCATAACTCTGGTCCTTACTACCACCATATTCTTCTTGACCCAGAAGTGTTATGTTACCAAAGGTGTAATCATCAGCAACCTTCCTAGATTCCTGCAACTTCTTTTTCTGGTTCAACTCTCTCTCATAGGTGAGGAGTCGACCATGAAGTTGGGTCAAACTTAGCTTTTTAATACCCACAGAATTTCTAGTTACGAAAGCTATAGTATCCCATTTGTCTGGTAATGACCTTAGAAACCTACTATTTAAAGTGGACTTAGCAAATTCGACATTAACCAGTTTAAGTTCACTAATGAGATAGCTAAATCTTTCAAACTGTTAGGTTAGAGACTCTCCTTTGACATGACAAAACGTTTCATACTGTTGATTCAAAACCTCCCTGTTATTTTTTATAACCTCTTATGTTCCACCGAACTGCTCTTTCAGTGCATCCCACAGCTCTTTGGCACTGTTGCAATGCAACAGTCCAGCATATATGTCATTTGGGAGAGCTGAAGCCACAATGCTAAAAGCCTTTCCATCTAATTCAATTTTTTTTAAATCCTGTTCTGAGTAATTTTCAAGGCTTTTAGGCACTTAGCCTTTGGGATCTTCAGTACTAGACACCATTGGAACATGTGGTCCAAAGATGACTGACTTCCCGCAGCCGGTGATTTGCTGAGCTAACACATGGCCCATCCTACGTTGCCAGATATTGTACTCGGATCTGACAAGCATAGGTGGCTTGAATAGTGTTCCGGTGTTGAGAGGGTCCTGTGAGTGTGATGTCATCTTGGTTGTTTTACAGAAGTTTTTGAATAATCAACTTTTATACGTGATTACACTTTACTCTGTTTTTCAACTGATACGAACAACTTTAGTATCAATGGATTTGAGCTGAACTTTTATGTCAAATTGATTGTTAGATCAATTTGACTGTCCTATGCTCTGATACCAATTGTTAGGATCTGAGTTTGTATTGATTGTGTTTGTTTAATAAATGATTAATGAAAGAAGTTAAATCAGAGATGAATTGCAGCGGAAATGAAAGTAAACTTTATAACACAATCAAAGAGAGATAGTTTTCAACAAACATGATTTCATTAGTCAAATGATTGTATGAATTACAAATATTCAACTATGCATGCATGTATTACTAAAATTCCCCTCAGCCTGAGCTCACAGTTAGTTCGTACAAGATGAATGGGGAAAGAGAGCTAATAGAACAGTACACGTACTTTTCTATTTGTGGTACAATCCTAACCACTGAGCATCTAATGCTGACGTCACCTAGACAGTGACATCTAACAGACTAACAACCTCTAAGCACTGATACAAATAAGCACTGTTACATTAACCAACTGTTAAGTAAAACACTGATACTCCTATCCGCTGTTGATGCCTAAGCACTGATGTTGTAGATCAGTGCTTTCTTCAATGGTTGATCAGGCCTTTGATGTGACACTCTGGGTTTTCCCGAGCAACCACCTTGTATTAAACTTACGTGTATATATTATTAGATGAAAAATATGGTGTTGATCTTGATATGCTATGTGATCCTCGTGCTAAGTTATGTGTTGACAATGTGTAAGTATGATATACATAGTTATATATATATATATATATATATATATATATAGTAAGCCGAGACCATGAACTCGACTCGAGACCACTCGGTCTCGAGTGAACATTAAACGGTTGGACCGTGTGCACTTGAGCCCATTCGGAACCCATTAGGGTGTACCGACCTTAGAAAGGGTATAAAACCCATGCCCAAGCCAACCTTCTCTCATTTTGACATTTCCATCATTCTCCCACACTCTCTCTCTCTCACTTCATCCACACTCTCTCTCTCACTTCATCCACACTCTCTCTCTCACTCAAACCCTAGCAACACCACCCTCTCATCTTGTCTCGGATCAAGGATAAGCAAACCAAGCTCTCGAATTCAAACCAAGAACAACGATTCAAGCTTGGGATCTCGTTTTGAAGCTTAATCATCGACTTCTTCATACTCTCACACCTTGAGTCTAGCCGGTTAGTGTCTCTTTTAGTTAAATACATATAAGTTGTTGTTGATTTATGATGAAGGTTTGCTTGATGATATGAGTAGTATGTTTTACATGATTTAAGTGATTAACAATGTTCCTTCATGATGACATGTATAACGGTTTGGTAAAAGTATGATAGAAAAATGATGTGTTAGGATTGTTTAATGAGGTTTGATACATGACTAGGGTGTTATATGATGCAATCACGATTTATGTAATAATGATGGTAAATGTTTGCTGAAAATACTTCCAAAGTTGCAAGCGTAGATTCTAGGATAACATATTATTGGGTCCGATTTTGAATGAATATGCATGATGAATAGCTTGAACATATGATGAACAACATGAATATGAGTTGAAGGTGCCATGAATATTTGAAAAACTTGTTGTTTGATCCATTTTTTATTAATGGTAGACAAAGAAACATGTTTGTGCATTACCATTGGATAGTACATAGGATCATGAACATGAAATCCCATTGGATAGTACAATTGGACAAATTCTAGAAGGTTTCGGTCATCAGGTGTGCAAGTCGACACCTCCGGTCTCGACTCGAGACCATTGAGTTACAACTCGAGACTGTAGTGATTGCGACTCGAGACCATGTCCAAGCAACTCAAAACAGACTTCAGGGACTCGAGATCCCTGAGGTTGCGACTCATACCTGCACTACTCGAGACCAGAAGCCCACGACTCGAGACCTCCCTGTTGCGACTCGAGACCGCGTGTTCTCGAGTCGAGACCACCTTGTCTCGTCTAGGCTACTTGTCTACGTTATTGGGCCGAATTGTATGAACTGTTCATGTTTGTTACTGTTTAGATGGATTATGTGTTACTGAACATGTGATAGAACTGGCCCAATAACTTTATGTGAAATGTATGCTATGTGTTAGATACGTGTAGAATATACGTGACTTCTTTGTACCCAAACCTGACCTATACTGGTAACCATGTTAGGACGTGGTGACCAACGTGTTTGACCAAGTAAACTAAACTGCCGAGCAACCCAAGGTGAGTTCACAACTATTATAGCATGCGTTCCCGGTGGTTTTGGGAAACGGAAACTTAACAACGCTATCCCCTCGTAAGGGATACAAACTTACTTTTCTTCCCTTGTTACTGGGAACAAACTTACTTACTTCCCTTGTTACTGGGAACTCTTGGTTAATTACGGTTTATACGGAATGCAACGAGCAACACAAAACGAAACTCTATCACTTAAGTCCCTACCATTTAATACCGATTAGTCGTCGGGGCCTGGCGAACGGGTTATTAGTTAATAGCACTATTTAGGTGTAACCAGCCTCACACCGACCCTTGTTACTGGGAACGGGAGTGAACTAATGTACTCTGGCAAACCGTCAATGAGGATAGAACATTGACAAATGGGGCACTGCGGAAACGCACGGTTAAGTAAGTATTCGGTATTGGAAAAACAATTTAGTCGCTTACTTATGGGGTAGCTCCCCATCGCATGTATAAACGGATAAATTAACTGGTGAAACAAGTTTTTGGTAATTAAAACTGGACAACTCGTGGACTCGCCAACATTTTTATTGATACCCAACTGCATGCTTTGCAGGTACCCAGTGACTCAAGAGCTTGCAGCTTGGGAATGTGTAGTGGTCGTCTAACCCATGTGATGGGTTTTAAATAAACTTGAACTATGAACTTTGTTTTGAAACTGTTTGGTTTATGCTTCCGCTGTTATTCGAACTTAAACTTTTATAAACTTCGAACTATGATGTTTACTAACTAATGTGGTTGGTGAACATTTCTATTATTGACCAATGCTCAGTATAATTGGTGGCTGGATCCTGGTCAGTCACGCCTCCAAGTGGTGGTACTCCGCGTGTGGATTTTGGGGGTGTGACATTTGAACATTTTGGGTTATAACATTCATAAGATCAATTTATAAAGTTTACGAAAAACTGCCCTTTGACTTTTTAATTAACATAACTTTGACTCGTCATTTGACCAAGTTAACGTGATTTCCAGGAGGTGCCCCTTTGAGTGATCAACAGCTACCTAATTACGATCACATAGCCATGTTCGATTGGAACAATGGCTGGGCCATAATGGTCTAAACCGAAAGTCAAAGCAAAAGTCAATTTTGCTTGACTTTCGGCTTATAAAAGCCTATAAAACAAAAATAACTGGAAAGGAACACTTACAAGTGATCCTTGGAATATTAGAAACTCAGTGGGACGCTCCTTTAATGCTAGGAACTTCCAGATAGAGAGAAAGAAGGATTTGAAGATATGGTGCAAGTGAAAATGGTTGCATAAGGTGCCTATTTATAGTAAAAGAGCATGAACTAGGATCATGACATGTGTTGGAGCTCTTCTAGGATCACTCCAGGTATGTTAGGACGTGTCAAGACCAGCTAGAATGCTCAGAATTTCAAATAGGTGGCAAACATGCACGAAGACTTGGGCTCCAAACAAAATAATCTACCAACAAGGTCCTTACAGACCGTATACGTTATAAGCTTACGGTCCGTAAGCTGGTCTGCGCACATGGTTTTCCATATCCTTGCAGACCATATAGTATACAACCTTTCGGTCCATATACGATGGCCTTCACAAAAAAAATTAAGGTGCTTGTGGACCGTAAGCACTTAAGCTTGCGGTCCGTAAAGGGTCAATCAGAGGCAAAAGTTTGGCATGTTGACACCGTTAGTCCCTCCATATTCATACTTTCAATAGTTGGAAAAGATAGTCCCTCTCGTCCAATATTTAGGTACTTTTGAGAGTATGGAACATTTCAGTACATTATTTGACACCGATTTCCGAGGTGTTACATCCACGCCCCTTTAAAAGAAATCTCGACCTCGAGATTTATTCAAAAAGATGGGGGTACTTTTGTCGCATAGTGGACTCGACCTCCCATGTATATTCGGGACCTCGACGGGCATCCCACTTAACCTTTACAATAGATATAAACTTCATTTGGAGCTTCTTAACCTGTTGATCCTCGATCGAAATCAGTTTCGCAACAAACCTCAGGTTTTCATCAATCTGCACATCTTTATGTGACATTGCTAGCGACTCGTCGGCTAGACATTTCTTTAGATTACAGATGTGGAACACATTGTGAATTCCACTAAGCTCTTCCGGCAGATTTAGCTTATAAGCTACTGATCCGACACATTCGATTATCTCGAATGGTCCGATATATCTCGGGCTTAATTCGCCCTTCTTTCCAAAGCGCATCACACCTTTCCAGGGTGATGCCTTCAGCAAAACTGTGTCCCCTACTTGGAACTTAAGAGGTTTACGCCTCTTGTCAGCATAGTTTTCCTTCCTATCTCTGGCAGCTTTGAGATGATCACGGATTTGCACAATCTTCTCTGTGGTCTCTAGGACAATCTCCGGTCCAGATAGTTGGGCTTCCCCAACTTCAGCCCAACAGACGGGCGTTCGACATTTTCTCCTATACAAGGCCTCAAAAGGAGCAGCCTTGATGCTTGTATGATAACTGTTATTATGGAAGAATTCTATTAGGGGGAGATGGTTATCCCAACTACCACCCAAGTCGATAACACATGCCCTAAGCATGTCTTCCAATGTTTGGATAGTACGCTCACCCTGTCCATTAGTTTGTAGATGGTAAGCCGTACTGAAGTTTAATCTTGTGCCTAAGGATTGCTGGAAACTCTTCCAGAAGTGGGATGTATATATCGTATCTCTATCAGATACGATAGATACTGGCACGCCATGTAGGGACACTATCTCGTCCACGTATACTTTAGCCAACTTGTCGGAGCTATACGTCTCCATTATGGGCAAGAAGTGAGCTGACTTAGTCAACCTATCAACGATGACCCAAATCGTGTCATTGCCACGTTTGATCTTAGGTAACTTGGTAATCAGATCCATAGTTACCATTTCCCACTTCCATGTGGGAATCTCAAGTTGTTTTAAAAGTCCTGAAGGCTTTTGATGTTCAGCTTTAACTTGTGAACATGTCAAACACTTAGCTACATAGGTGGCTATGGATTTCTTCATACCCATCCACCAATAGTTCTTTCTCAAATCTTGATACATTTTGTCACCTCCAGGGTGAGTAGAATACTTAGAATTATACGCTTCCTGGAGGATTAGATCTCTAAGTTCTCCGAAGATTGGAACCCAGATTCTGTCATTAAATCTAAGGATTCCATCTTTTCTAGGTGACAACTGATCAACAGTTCCACCCAATCCTTCACTTGAAATATTAGCCTCTAACAAGGCTTGCTTTACGTATCCAATAACTTCTCATTTAAGCAATTCTTGAGTTCAATACTCTTGGCGTTAATCCTAATCGGCTTAACCCTTTCCTTGTGACTTAGTGCATCTGCAACCACATTTGCCTTGCCTGGATGATAGCGAATCTCGCAATCATAATCACTCAAAGTTTCCATCCAGCGGCGTTGTCGCATGTTCAAATCTTTTTGGTTAAATAGATGTTGGAGACTTTTATGGTTAGTGTAAATGATATACTTCGTGCCATATAAGTAATATCTCCACAACTTAAGTGCAAATACAACGACACCCAACTCCAAGTCGTGGGTGGTGTAATTCCTTTCGTGCACCTTAATTTGTCGTGATGCATACGCAATTACTTTGCCTCTCTGCATAAGCACACAACCCATGCCGGTGTGTGAAGTATCACAATAGACAACAAGGTCTTTGATACCTTCATGTAAAGTCAAGACTGGAGCATTGCTCAATTTCTGCTTTAGAATCTCAAAGGATTCTTGCTGCTTGGGACCCCAATCAAACTTGACATTCTTGAGGGTCAGGGTAGTCAAAGGAGTGGCTATTCTTGAGAAGTACTCAATGAACCTTCGATAATATCCAGCCAATCCTAAGAAGCTACGTATCTCAGATGGTGTCTTCGGTGCTTCCCAATTCATGATAGCTTCTATCTTAGCAGGATCCGCCTGGATATAGCGCTTACTAATCATGTGTCCAAGAAATTGAACTTCTCTAAGCAAGAATTCGCATTTGGAGAACTTTGCATAAAGATTCTCCTGCTTTAGCAACTTTGTGATGCACCGAAGATGTTTCTCGTGATCAGCTTGATTACGAGAATAGATAAGTATGTCGTCTATAAAGACAATGAAAAACTTAATACGGTTTGCAGACTCTATTCATGAGATCCATGAATGATGCAGATGTATTTGTGAGCCCAAAAGGCATCACTAGGAACTCGTAGTGACCGTATCTCATCGTGAAGGCAGTCTTTGGAACGTCTTCACTCCTGACCTTCAGTTGATGGTATCCCGACCTCAAGTCAATCTTGGAGAAGTAACTAGCCCCTAGAAGTTGATCAAACAACTCATCGATCCTAGGCAATGGATAACGATTCTTGATCGTTATCTTGTTTAGCTCACGGTAGTCAATGCGCATACGCATTGACCCGTCTTTCTTCTTGACAAACAAGATAGGAGCTCCCCAAGGTGATGAGCTAGGCTGAATGAAGCCTTTCTCCAAAAGCTCATCAAGTTGGGCTTTCAATTCCTTCATCTCAGTTGGCGCTAACCGAATTGGAGCCCTTTCAACAGGAGCAGCTCCTGGTAGAATATCAATCCTAAACTCAACTTGTCTCTCCGGTGGTAGACCGGGTAGCACTTCTGGGAATACATCGGGATATTTAGAAATGACTGGAATATCTTCTATATTAGGCTTCGGCTTGTCAATCATCACTTGTGCCATGTAAATGACATATCCGCTCTTCAGACACTTGGATGCCTTGAGTAGTGACATTTTCTCAGGAAATCCATAGTGTAAATCTACTTGGATGGTGAGCATTTCACCAGATGGGGTTTTGACTTCAATGAGTTTCTTATGAAGGCAATTCGGGCTTGGTTATGAGATAACCAATCCATGCCTAAGACTACATCGAACCCTGCCAAATTCATTGACAGAAGAGTGATAGGTATAGAATGATTCTTAATGGATATAGAGCATCCATCAAGAACAGAAGAAGCGGTTTCTAAGGTACCATTGGCTAGTTCTACTTCATAAGCTATATCTAGAGTTCTTATGGGTAGGTTTAGTAGTTTACTAAACTTATGGTCTACAAAATACCTATCAGCTCCAAAATCGAAAAGAACTCTAGAAAAGATATCGTTAATGAGGAACGTACCTGTGATGACATTGGTGTCATTCACTGCCTCCCTCACATTCATCTGGAAGGCTCGGGCGTTCCCTTTCTTCGCCTCTCAAGGCTTAGTAGTACCTTCTTTGGCAGCTTTGGAGCAGTTAGTTTTAATGTGGCCTTTCTCGTCACAGCCATAACACACGGCACTCTTTAGCTCTTTACAATCTAAGGACCTATGCCCCGACTTCTTACATATAACACAAGGCTTTAGATGTTGATCTGAACAACACTGTACCCAATTCCGTTTGTTGCAGGTCTCGCACACAGGCCTCTCATCAGACCATTGTTGGTTCTTACTGAACCCGAACTTGCCCTTTTTCTTGGTGTATAGTATGGTTTTAAACCATAACAATCATACAAAACTTATTACCTACTAATATTATAACATAATTAAAGTGTTTTTAAAGAATGTACTTGTTCATAACTCAGATTTTATCCAAGTTCTCAAAGTATGTCACATAATGACTAAAATGCCCTTATGGTGCATAGTTTGGTTTTAAACCATATATTTTATAAAACCTTTGTTACCTACTGACTTGGTAACATAATTAAAGTATATTGACATATAGAAATTGTTTTTGACTCCTCCGATTACCCAATATCGCTTATATGCGTACAGTTAAGCTTATGTAACTAGTTTACATAAGTTTACCGAAACGGGTTAATTCTTATCTTTTTTTATTCCAAATTCTAGAATGTATATTGTTTACCCATATTATACAAGTCTTATTACCTGTGGGGTTTAAGCTACATTCTATTTCAGTCATCGCTTAATCAAGCATATCGTTGGTCCAAGTATATGACTTGAATAGGACCCATTAACATTCTAATTGGTTATTATACCATTCATTCCATACTAGGGCCTTCCGGTAGATTGCAACCAACCTTAGCTTATTTGTTAACGGTTGTGCTTATTGTTTTTTGCATTGTAAGACGACCTGTTTTCCCTATACGGGATTGGGATACGGTAAATTATTACCGCTTGGTTGGGTATGGGATCATATGTTGGATTATGACTACAAAATCTTCATAACCCGTTTTAATCTGTTTTGTCTGATAACTTAAACAATGAGGGTTAACACTAATGGCCACGACTAAGCATGGGGTGTAGGCATACACCTGACATATGCTAATGCTATTATAAAATGTTTTTCTTACTCATATTGGGGATGCCCCTTTGTGGGTTAAAGTGGCGTGTCGGTTAATCATGTTATTTGGTTTCTGCACCGGACCCCATGTGTATTGACAGGCATGTAAAATTGTATACAAGATCATTGTGAATTGTCCCAAGTTATTTATGAAAATACATGTGCCTTGTGCACTTAAAACAATTTTTGAAATGTTTTCAAATTGAGTGGGTTATTTGTATTTACCAGTGTAAACTGACGTATCTTCAAAAGACTATATGACAGGTTGCAAGGTTACGTAAAAGGCTGGAAGTTGCCTGGTATTGCTAGAAGAGGTTTTGCAACTCCTTTACATAAAGCCTATAGCCTGTTATCTCATTTTTGTACATTTTCGATCCGCCTATGGATCTTTATTACAAGCAGTTTGTATTATTATTTTGAACACTCGGACAATTATGTTTGTAATAATATTTTAAATCTAAGACTTCCGCTGTGCTATCTGTGTTTGTGTATCTTGATATCAATCTCGTCATAATACTCCCCATCCGGGCCCACTGGCAGATGTTGAAATATCGGAGTGTGACAGGTTGGTATTAGAGCCAACGTTGAGAGAATTAAACACTAGCCTTTTATGTTTAATCTCAAACAGCACAATAGCATAATCCTTAGACTTTCTGAGTCTAGTCATTGACATAGGATTACTCTCATCCCTATTAATCTATATATATTGTTTTTTATTTTATGAATTCCAGCAATATGCCGCTCAGAAAGGAGGCCATTGATGATCTCACGTTTTTTTTCCTTTTAAAGCAAACTTCCACCCAAAACATTGGAATCCAAAGCATCGTACTAAACCAAGGATGTCGGTACGACCAGGAATAAAGTTAAGTTCCTTATCCTCCTATGGTAATTTTACCTTTTTCCCGAAGGAAACACAAATTGACACCCCTTCAACCCAATCACCTGATAAACCTTCGAACCATACGTCGAAACCTATACCGGTGGACGCTAAAGATCCATACTTTTTACCCCCTAACTTTGAAATTCCAAACCTTATTTACACAAGTAATATTCCAATTCGGAATCCTTACTATTCATCTGCGGATTCCACTCAATGATGGATCCTTATTTGGAGGACTTGTACCAACCGCTGAACCCTTCAAATGTCAATGTCGAACACGGTGAAACAAGTAGAGGAATAACGGGAATAAAGAAAAGGAAGTGATTGAAGAATCCTTCTTTCATTAATATTTCATTTTGATATTTTCAAAAGTCCCTATGTAGACATATCATCGTATTTAAATTCCAAAAGTCCCTGCGTGGACATGTCTTTTCTTTTAGTCCCTGCGTGGACATTTATTTCATTTAGTCCTTGCGTGGACAAATAGTTTT
>JARYGA010009815.1:0-46890 GCA_030545235.1 Helianthus tuberosus | reverse complement strand
TGAAATTTGTTTGAATTAGAAAGGTCAAACTTGTTGAACTTGAAACTGAAATTTGTTTGGATTTGAAAAGTCAACCTTGGTGGCTGGGAATCTTCCTGTTTATTTGGTTTCTGCATTGCTCTTCATCTGATTTGAATTATATATTGTGATCTACAAATTGGGCCTTTAAAACTTTGTTAGACACTAACTAATAGGGCTGACAATTTTTTTACATGACCCGCTAATACGACATTACTCGAAACCAAGTTAAACTGGTTGGTTGGTGTTTAGGGTAAACAGGTTTGTGTCATAAACGGGTCGACACGTTAATGACAGGATATAAGACGTGTCTAAACGGGTTCAACCTTCTTATGACGTACATAACAGTATAACACGTTTAACCTGTCGTGTTAGTTTAAATAGTTTAATAGTTGACACGACGAGTTTGTGACCCGTTTATCGAAACAACATAGTTTAATGGTTTTATAATAAGTAATTAAATATGGATTGTATTTTTTGGTAACTTTTATTTTATTGTGTTCAATGTGTCTTATTATTTTATATCTATGTTTAGTTAATCGTGTCATGTTTGTTCTTGAACAGCTTATTTAAGTGTGTCAAACATGTCGTGTCATTCATGTTGTTGAACTGGTTACCTTTAATGGTGTTAAACGTGTTGCGTCGTGTTGTGTAACCAGCTTATTTAACATGTCCATGTTATTGTTTAGTTACAAATATCTAGCTCGGGTTCACTAGTCTTGTTAAACGTGTTCAACACAACGCTAAGTCGCTAACATGTTTTGACAGCTCTACTGATTGAGAACTAAATACAATAGTTGTATATTTGTTCCATTTTTTTTATAACAATCAGGCTCACTGCTGTTCTTTGTTGTTGGTTAGTTGTCAAAAGTAAGGATGGAACAATTGCTGTTGCTTCTGCTTTCGCGGGTCATCAAGAAGGTAAGATAAGCTTTCTGTGAATGTTTATTTATGATCTTGTTTTAAGCTCTAACTGGCTGTTTGGATGCACGTTTAAACTGATTATTATAAGTTTATGACTATGGTTATAATTCGTTTCGAGTGATGATCTGATTATGGTTATGTAGCGGTCCAAGACAGAGACCATAAGTTTCTAACAAAAGCCGTTGACGAAGCATATAAAGGCGTGGAAAATGGAGACGGTGGCCCGTTTGGTGCAGTTGTGGTTCAGAATGATGAAGTTGTTGTGAGTTGTCACAACATGGTTCTGCACCACACGGACCCCACTGCACATGCAGAGGTCACTGCAATCAGAGAGGTTATATACAGCCTCTTGTTTCTAACCATTACTGATATTTGATACTCCAAATTGATGATAATTGTTTTAAGTATAAGCATTGTTGATCTTTGCTTTACAATCATGCTAAGCTATTTTTTTATTTTTATTTTTATTTTGCAAATTAAGTTGATATTGTTTGTACTTTATCGCAGGCGTGCAAAAAGCTCAACCGAATCGAGCTTTCTGATTGTGAGATATACGCGTCTTGTGAGCCATGCCCTATGTGCTTCGGTGCCATTCATCTTTCAAGAATTAAGGTTCCGTTTTTAACTGTTTAATAAATGGGTCGTGCTCGGGTTAACCAGTTTAATTATTTATATTTATTTTGTGTTGCTTGCAGAGGCTGGTTTACGGTGCTAAAGCTGAAGCAGCGATTGCGATCGGGTTTGATGATTTTATAGCGGATGCATTGAGAGGTACTGGTGTTTATCAGAAGGCTAACTTGGAGATCAAGAAAGCAGATGGTACTGAAGCCTTGATTGCTGAACAAGTATTTGAGAAAACCAAAGCTAAATTTTCAATGTATTGATTCTAAATTCGCATGAACTCGCACACGAATTTGATATTTAACACTTCAATTGCTGAACAATTTGTTGCATATTTACTAATGGTATTCAATTGGTATAAAATCTTATGTTTCTTCATTCATGTTCTGGGTTATTCCTGTTCAGTTTTAATAGTGTTTGGGCGTGTGTTTTGAAAGTGATTATGATATATTGCATATAATTATGACGTGTGAGATAGTGTTTGGATATGAATTTTATATATCTACAAATGCCATGGAGGGGAAATTGATTGGGTCGATGTACTTTTTGTTCGTGCCAAGCGGTAGTTTTTTCATCGTTTTAGTTTTTTTTAGTAAAAGTATGGTAATGTTTTGTTTTAATTGGTTGACTAGATGTAATTTTTTTTTGAGATCGTGTTATACAAGTAAGAAAAACATACATATTATGAGAGAGAAATATTTAGCTTGATGCAGCAATACTAGTTTATAACATTTTAAACTTTAAAATGCATGTCCAAACACCCCTAATCTAGCTAATCATCATGCACATCTCTAGGTGATAAATCCAATTATATCATAGGCACGGAGTAGGTTTAAATAAGGATTTAGCCACTTAGGCATGTGTCCTATCGGTCAAGAGGATTTTCCTCTTGTGGAGTAACCCAAGTTCAATTATTAGGATGAGGAGTAATTTACGAATTTAGAAGTGTAATCTTTACTGTTAAAAAAAGTTTAAACAAGGATCACTATACAATAATTATTTGATTCACGGGTAAATATGACATTGTTTTAAATTGTGTATAACTAGTGGGAATACTAGCGCTCCGCAGCGGGGAATTCAGTCGGTATCATTTCGGTAAGTTATAGTAACAACACTCGCTATAGTGACTTAGTGACTGAAAGAGGAAACCTAAAAATCATAAAGCCGTAATATGTCTAAAAGAATATCAACACATGTTTTATATCGATCAAAAATTTTAAAAACGAAATTTATACCGAACTAAACACAACCGCACATTTATACATTTTTATAAAGTTCACAAACACAACCTATTTGAAGAAAATTAAATTAAATGAGTTAAAAACTTATATTTTATAGTTTAAATGATAAATGATTTAAAAATTAAAAGGGAAATAAAGTATTTAATAATAATAATAATAATGATTGTTAAAATATAAATAAATATAAACTTTACTAAATATTAGTGATGAAAATTATAGAAATAGGCAATTAATATAAATTTATTATTATAGTTATACTATAATAGTATTTTTTAAAAACCATTTATAAATGCTAGCTGTTGGTATTGAACTCTTGTACTCTCCATTACAAAGTAAAACAACCTAACCACTTGATCCACTTAGATTTTGGTAGTGAATTATGTTTGTTCCTCTATATATATAAATTTTATGCTGTAAAACACTAAAAAAATAAGAAGGTTATTGGAATATAAGTGGCAGCCTTTGATTGGTTTTTAACCTATAGTTACTGTTGATCCACTTTGAAAATGTAGGATATAGAATTGCGTTATAACATGTGAAAATGAAAATTGAACAAAAATAATCAAATCAATGTTGGTCGAATTGTAAATGTTTACATAAATAGTGTATCGCTTGGTAAATACAGTAGATGCATTACTGATCAATCTATTCGCGTGAACCAAATAATTTCTAAACATTTAACCAATGTTTTAAATATCGGTATGAACCGGCCGGTTAAACCGAATATCGGACACGAGTCCGGTACGATAAAGACCGGTAAAACCCAAATATGGTATGTCTTATGTACCGGTGGTAAATCCGGTTCTATCGGTTCAAAGCGTTGAACCGGTTTGCATTATCTTAAGATTTAATTTCTTAATTTTAATAAAATACGATATATAAGTAATAACCCTGTTAACAAATTGGTGAAAGTTGTTGGCTATTCATTTCTTTTGATCAACTGATTTTGTTAAGCACGTGTAGCACATGGCTACTTTTGAAAAGAAGCTAATTATAACCAAGTATCACATGGGCATGATATGAATTTATTTTATAGGGTAGGGATAGTGTACATTAATTCAGAAGTGTGAGAAGTGTATTATAACACTATATATAACACTATAAAACACCATATAAACACTGTATAACACTATGTAACACCATACAACACCATATAACACTATATAACAATATATAACACTATACATCTATCATAGACATGCTATTAGAAAAATATAGTGTTATATGGTGTTATATGGTGTTACATCGTGTTATACGGTGTTTATATGGTGTTATATAGTGTTATATATAGGGTTATAATACACTTCTCACACTTTTGGATTAATGTACATGATCCTCTACCTTATTTTATATATTATCTTTAAAACTCCAATTATATATGGGTTTTTTATTCATATATAATTATTCTTTTGCCGTCTAGATTCTAGAAGATAGAAACAAATTACTTGTGTTTATATCTAATGAATATTTTAGCATAAAATTCCAAAAAAAAAAGTTGCAAATTACTTGTGTTTATATCTAATGAATATTTTAGCATAAAATTCCCAAAAAAGAGTTGTTAAATATTATTCAATCAAATAACTTGATCAACCATATCATCTTTAGGACAAGGGGAGCATCTTTGTAAAAAAGCGTTTCAAACTGTGGTCAAAGTTTTATTTGTTTATTCATTTATTATTTTTTTAGCGAGTTTAACCATGAATTTTATAAATCATCATTTTTCAATTTGTTACCAAAATCAACAAAATGATTTAAAACTGGGTGTTTTGCCCAGTTTTTTTTTTTTTTCCCAATCCCGCCCAAACACGCCAGGGAACCACCCCCTGGGCGTGTTTGGCTGATTTTTCTGTTTTGGCATGATTTAAATCACGCTATGGTGGCATCATTTTGGCCAATCAGATTTAATCTTCCTTTTTTAGTCCAATAGTTTTTTTTTTTGTTGGTTTTTTTATTTTTATTTAATTCGTTACGCCCTTTTAACATAATGCCCACATCCCCACTGCACCCATTTTAAAAAACGCCCAATAATGCCCTTTGCTGACTGTACTGCCACATGGCGGAAAACGCCAAAGGGTGAAAGCATTATTCACCCTTATCACTACGCATGGTCTAAACCAAATATTATGTTTCCCAACATTTGTGGAACTGTGGAAGTAAGTTAAACATTTCAATCATTGTTGACTAATTCATAAAGTGTGTGCAGGTTGGGTTGATGATTTTTATACAATAAAAATAGATATCGTAGGTTGAACAATTTAACCCGTCAACCTGACACGACTAACACCATTTACAAACTGAGCTTGCAGTTCATAATGCAGTCAAAATAAAAACTTACAACACTGATTTCATGTGCATATTTCAAATTTACAGATTAAATCACTACTATAGTACAGAACAATCCTAAAGAAATAAAACAATTATTAATAACACTTTTGCCACGTCATTTTAGGAGCTAGTTATAGCTTTTTTTCATTCTTTTTCTTCAATAAAAATGTTTCCAAACCAAATCACAAAAAAAAAATTATATATAAATGTTTTCAAGAATAGCTCCTATAAATTGTAGTCCACAACAACCTGCAAACTAATCAAACAATGGCTGCACTAATTACCAAATTACCCTTATACAATGGGCGACATCTACAAACCTTGATCATGTTGGAAGAAGGCCACTGCATTCCGATTAAGTACATTCTTCTGCAAAAAAAATGCACAGGGCATATGCGTAATTTCTGTCAAACAGAAGGGCATTCTCGTATGTCAGCCAACATGGATAGACAACTTTGGGGGATCAGAGCTGATCAAATTCGCCCACAAATTTGCAAGCGTCACAAAATATTTATCTTCATTCCATGTCACCATTTTCATCTCTGCGTAGAACGGAAAAGGCGATTACAATTGCACCAAAAATAGATATTGGATTCTGGACATGACGTAAATGACACAAATTTGCACTTTTATCATATGCCAGATTGTGTGTAGCTTAAGAAGTGGAAAGTGGGTAGGTATGACAAGACGCCAAACCTGACTGAAAACCCGAAACATAAATCATTCAGGATGGGTAACAAGACGGGTATTCGGGTATGGGACCGGGGTGTGCACGGTTCGGTTCGGTTTTTGGAAACCTTTCGGTTTCGGTTTTAGCAAGGGTTCGGTTTTTCGAGTTTTAGAACAAAATTACGTAAAAATCAAAAATAAAAAGTATAATCCAAGGTCTTAAAGTTTTTCTTAGATGTTTACATTTAAGTTATTATATTTAACATTTTTAATTAATATTGTTCACATAAGCCTAACCTTCTAATCTATTTTTATGTTTCTCCAAAGTTTTATATAAGACATTTCTTTTATAATACTTTGAAAATCATTTTAACTTTTATGTTTAATTTTGTTATTTCTTGTAGACAATGGATAAATCATTTGAAAGATAAATAAATATGTTAATTTCTTCTTATAAATACTTAACATTCAAGAATAAGTTAATTACTGTTTTCGTCCCTGTGGTTTGTCAAAAATCACTATTTCAGTCCATTAGTTTAAAAATTGCGATTTCAGTCCCTGTGGTTTCACTTTCGTAACAATTTCAGTCCCTGTGGTTTCACTTTCGTAACCATTTCAATCCATTTATTTGTTAGCAGGGACTGAAATTGTTACGAGGTGGACTGAAATGGTTACGGAAGTGAAACCAAAGGGACTGAAATCGCAATTTTTAAACTAATGGACTAAAATAGTGATTTTTGATAAACCACAGGGACGAAACAGTAATTAACTCAAATTAATAATTCCAAAATCAATATATATCAAACATTAAAAAAAATGATTTTTAGGTTATTCGGTTCGGTTAGGTTTTTATAGGTTTTCATAAATGCAAAACCATAACCGAACTGTAAATTTCGGTTTTGTTTTTTGTGCGCTTCGGTTTATTTCAGTTCGGTTGAATCGGTTTTTTCGGTTTTCTACTCACCCCTAGGACCGGGTATGGGACCAGGTGTAGCCTTAGTTCAAAAATCGTGGGTTTGGAGCCGTAATGGTATTAGGTGATCAAAACCGAATATTCTAATATATTATATGAAATCTTAAAATATATTATAAATAGTATGTTGAATTTGTTAGAAACTTGAAATTATTAATATTATAGGAGTGTTAGAACAGTAGTTTAGCATTTGATATTTCAAGTTGTGGTTTAGGGGAGTTTAAGATTGGGTTCCTGGGTGATGGTCATTGATTCCAACAGGTAACATTTAACCACATAAGACCATAAACAAGTATACCCACGAAGATGATGGGTAATGAGTAACGGGTACCGGTATGGGGAGACGGTTTTATGATCGGGTATTTAACTAGGATTACCAATACCCGACCCATTGCCATCCATAATTATATTTGTGGGCTGCGCAGCGAGTCAAAAAGGCTTTGGATCAAAATGGGTACAATTTTAAGTGTGGGTCCTACACTCACAATTTTATGTGATCATTAACGGGGCTGCAAACCGAACGTTCAGCGCACCATTCATGAACCATTCGACAGGGTCACAGGAAGTTCATTTATGTTTGTTCGTTTAATAAATGAACGGACACGGTTCGTTTAGATAAATGAACGAACATGAACAAAGGTAGCATTCGTTCATTTATGTTCGTGAACGTTTGGTAATGTGTTCGTTTATGTTCATTTGTGTTCGATAGTTCATTAGGGTCTTTGCTTTTATATTGTTTATTATCATTTAATATTCTTCAAAACTCCCACTAATTAAATATTAGTGGAGGTTAAGATTCCTGTAAAAAGGATGAAGTTTGTAAGAAGTGTGAGAAATATTATGGAGACAACACGCGGCATTATTTAATTTTATGGATTAAGGGTAATAAGGTAATTAACTTCAAAAACCAATTTAATTATAAAATCGATTGTAACCACTTTGGGAGTTATTTTAGGAGACAATTCTTTTTATTAACATCTGGAATGCTTTTTGTTATTTTGCAGGTATAAAACACCATACCGATTCCAAAAACACCACGACTTGAATCGTAATACAGTTATGGTTTTTAACATCTGGAATAATTGTATTGCTATTCAAGCCATGGTGTTTTAAGACCATCTGGGGATGATTGTATTGTTATTCCAGATGTTAAAACATCATGGCTTGAATAGCAATACAATCATTCCAGATGTTAAAACACCATGACTTGAATGTGCATGGAGGTTGATGTTAGTCCTTTATTTAAACAAAAAGACACTATTACGGTATTACCCCTAATCTAGCCAAATTAGTCAAAAAAAACATAATTTACATTTTAAGACCTTTTTGATCTCGACCATTAACTACAAGATCTAAGGGTTTAAAACACTTCTTACACTTCTCACAAAAATTAAACCCTTTTTACAATAACCCCACCCTATTAGTGGATTGTATTTTATTTCGATTATCTACTAAATATTAGGTTACTATACTGTGGGTGGATCTACGTAATGTTTGTGATGAAAGATGCTGATTTTATTCGAAAATTAATATATGTTCATTTGCGTTCGTTTTCATTCATGAACTCGGGTTTGTGTTCATCTGTGTTCATGAACGTTTGTTTGTGCTCATTTGTGTTCATGAACATTTGTTTGTGCTCATTTGTGTTCATGAATGTTCGTTTGCATTTGTTACATAAAGCTAACGAACGAACACGAACAAAAAATCTCGTTTGGTAAGTGTTCATGAACAGTTCGTGAACACATTTATTTCTTAACGAGTTGTCCGTGTTATTCTATGAAACTCTAGTATATATTAACACACCTGGCACCACTCGTGGTGATAAAAGTGATATCCCACATTGCGTTTCCTCTTGAGAAAGAATTTGATCTGCCATTGCAATTTCATCAAGGTTTTGAATATGCCTGATGGACTCTAACAAATAATCAGCAGGGATGAATTCCTCGAGTCTTGAAGTTGACCAGAGGGCATGACATTCTTCTAGAAGACCGGAAACTCCCTCGATATCAGCACCGCTTAACAAGATCCACGGTCTGTAAAATTTAATTGATAATTCCATAATCATTACAGCTCTGTAAATCTCTCCAAGGGCAATAATGAACTGTCTGCCTGAAGAGAAAAATACAGATTACGTATGATGACGAGTAAATTCATTCATAAGTGGCTATTTTGTCAACATCAAACAACTTTAGGCCTTCAACTTTAATAATAAACAGCTTTAGTCCCTCAACTTTAATAATGATATGTTTATCCCCTCAACTTTAATAATGTCATGTTTAGCCCCTTAACTAAAACAACTTTAGCCTCTCAACTTTAATAATAAACAACTTTAGCCCCTCAACTTTAATAATGACATGTTTAACCCCTTAACTAAAACAACTTTAGCCCCTCAACTTTAATAATGGCATGTTTAGCCCCTCAACTTTAATAATGACATGTTTAGCCCTTCAACTTTAATAATAACATGTTTAGTCCCTTAACTGAAACATCAAACAACTTTAACTCTCACGATTTGCGTAGTTTATCTACGTTTCGAACCCGCTGCCGAGCGACCCACTAGTTTTAAATAAAAAGGCATGCATGATTTGTGTTTTCTTGCAGACCAGTAGACCACTTTAAATAGACTGAACTTTAATAACAAATGCTACCAATGGCAAAACATGTGCAACAAACCCATATGAATTTAGATGTTAAAAAGGCATTTGGTCTCGAAAATCAAGCTTACTATCTCGAGTAACATAATCGATATTGCGTAGTACCTTGTTTCTCAGAGAGTATTTCACTATGAACATTCTTTTCAAACGATTGTTTCAAAATCCAGGTGCCATGATTCAGTTCTTGAGAACATACTGTGATCACCTTAAACCATAGGGAGACGTAATCAGCTGGTTCGCACTTCGGAGCTAGCGTTAGAATCTTTAGTACTGTTGTAAAGTGGTTGATGAGATCAATGGCTGCTGACAAATCGGATTCTGCCTAATCACATAAAGGAAGTTAGGTCGTATGCTAATCCCGTCATCCCAATTAATAAAAAGAACAGTAATTAAATACTGACATAATTCTCGAGTAAAGTACACGCATGGTCCCTGTGGTTTACCAAAATTTTGGATTTAGTCCCTAGCTTTCCAAAAGTACATAGATGGTCCCTATGGTTTGAACTTTGTAACGCATTTAGTCTCTACCTTTTTCCAAAAGTACATGGGTGCTCCCTATGGTTTGCACTTTGTAACGCATTTAGTCCATAAATTGGACATGCGAAAACTTTAAGATTTGTTGGCTGAGGACGAAATGTGTTACAAAGTGCAAACCACAGGGACCATCCGTGTACTTTTGAAAAGCTAGGGACCAAATCCAAAATTTTGGTAAACCACAGGGACCATCCGTGTACTTTACTCTAATTTCGTATTAACATATATTCTTTGTAAGAAAGTGAAATTATGAACCAGATAACATGTAATGACATGAAGTCATCCAAATGTAGAGCAAAGAACATACTAATAATAATCTTCTTGATATGTTGTATTCTGAATCCAAAACTTGAAAATCTGGCTCTTGGAAAGTTTCGATATATTTTTGAAGAGAAATAACGCTTTCTGAATGATCATCTAACTGTATCTCTGTGGATATATCTTTTTGGTGAATCTTCTCCAAGGCCTCCTGTAATAGGAAACATAGATTATTATAACGTCAAAATCTTACAAATCAACAAATTCAATCGTATTAAACCTACCTTTAAAACAGAAAGAGTAAAGTACACGGATGGTCCTTGTGGTTTGCACTTTGTAACGCATTTAGTCCACAGCCAACAAATCCATAGGTTACAGCAGGTCCAAGTTAGAGACTGAATGCTTTACAAAGTGCAAACCACAGGGACCATCGATGTACTTTTTAAAAAAGCTGGGGACTAAATGCGTTACAAAGTGCAAACCACGGGGACCATCCGTGTACTTTTGAAAAGCTAAGGACCAAATTCAATTTTTTTGTAAACCACAGGGACCATTCGTATATTGAACAATCAGAAGGAAATGTAAACCTGGATTTCTTTATTGAGGGATGCAACTTTCGTTTCTTCACCAGCAAGAGTAGCGGTACTTTGAGCTTTCTAGACAGAAATGCAGATATCATAAATTTTATACATGTGTATACTCACAATATTTTATATTGATAAAACCCGAGTTGAACAACATTTAAATAGAGCATCAACCTTTAAACTGTGAAGATGTCGTCTTGCAACAACACATAACTCGTCTTTTAAGTTGGAATAAAGATTCACACAATCGTCCCGTTTCTTTTCAAACGACAAATTCTGGTTTCCAACTTGAAAGGAAGCATCCTTAAATTCCCATGAATCATCAGCAAAACCATCATCATCGTCATCGTTATCGTTATCATTATGATCCGCTACACGAGAACCATATTCATTGCCGGTAGAATGCCGTAAATCTTTCTTCGCGTCGGAACTGATTGGCTGTGCTTGGCTGTACAAATCTGATAAGATATCATTAATCGATAAATTTGAACTCAGAGTTCGTGTATGCTTGGTTGATGTTTTAAACAATTCATGCTCAAGATTCAAGGAATTATCAGCTTCGGGATCCTCTTCAATGCCAAAAATAGAAAGCGGCACTGGCTCTTTGTAATTCTTCTTACTTGCCTCAAATCCCTATTAACCATTATAGAACGGAAGAATAATACTAATAAGAACGAAACATATTAAATACAGATAAAGTGGTAGAAAACAAAACAAAAAAAAAAACTTTGATTTACCTCTGGCTTTGATACAGACTCTTGAAATGTCGTCTCAAATTTCCCGAAACTTTCATCATTAGCACGCACGTCAAGAGGTTTTGAATCCGAGTCATCTTTAGGTTCATTCCACTCGGTTTGAAAGAATGGATCTGATGCAGAACTGTTTTCAACCGCTGGGGCGTGACTGATTTGACTAAAGTCAAACCCGTTGTTCTCCATGTGTGATCCACTAGGAACTCCGTTTGAAAACGAAAATAAATCAACTGATCCATGGGATTTGTTATGTGAACCCAATGGGTCGAACCTTTCTTCAGATGATTCCTGCATCAATTTACAGATGGTCAAACTTGAATACATATTTTCAGGTAATAACAAAAGATTTTCGTGACAGTAAAGTAAAATAAAGGCATTTACCTTCTTCACGGACGAATGTTCCATAAATGCAGTCTCAAACTCCCCAAATGTATCATCAAAATCATCATTCCCACCAAGTGGATTTGAACTTAACTCATTTGTGGTACTTTTGGAATCCGGTTTTAAGTCCGCATAAAAACCATTATGAAAGTTTGTAATCGGCTTGGGATCAAGCCCACTGTCTGTAACATGAGATTCAACAAAAACTCCATTGTTTGTTGCTGCAAATAGATCAATAGCCCCATGTGAACCGCCTTGTAGACCCGATGAAGACACAGAAAGTTCCTAAAACAACCAGTCAATTCATGTAAGCTTGTAGAATCTACACCTAAAGCTCAAAAATTCTAACCTACAACTTCATATAAAAATAACTTCATTTGAATGCAGCTGTTACATTTTTTCATTCAAACATATGATTAAAAGTTACTTTATAAAAATAACCTTATGATCCTTCTCATTTCGAGCAACTTTGGAGTCCGAAAACGCGTTAACAAACTCCCAACCACCTTCATCATCACCATCATCAGATCCTTGATCCCCAGCAGCTGCTGAAACCGTATCCAATCCAAAAGAAGTCACTGAATTCGAATTTGATTTTGAAAGTGGATCCTGGGATACAAGCAATTCACTGCCATTATCAATCTGCTGCGGCTGCAACTGTCTATGACCATACAGATCCGCAATTAGGTCATTAATCCCCAATTGCCCATTGCTTTTATAACTATTGTTACCGGATACAAAACCACTACTGCTGGAATAATTCAATTGTTTAACATCATTTCCTACCACAGGTATATCCGATTTCTCATCCTGCTCCTCATCATCTCCAAAAAGTGATAGCGGCAAAGCTCCTTGAATCTTCTCCCACTTAGGTTGTGTCTGCGGCGGTGACGGAGGCGGAGGCTTGACGGTGTGATCGGTTGCGTTGTTTTGGTAAAAGTTAAAATCGCCCCAAACGTCGTCGTTTGCGGTGGTGGTGATTGGGATTTGGGTAGGGGCGAATGTGAATTCACCGAAAGAGTCGTCGTCGTCGATGTCGGCCATTATTGCCGGTTGGTTTAACGAGATCTGGGGTGATATGATGCCGCCTGCAAGATGATGATACGAGATCGCAAATTGTGGGGCTTCAAAGATTTCCCCCTCTCTCTCTTGGGTGTTGCGTTACAATATGGTGGGTATTTTTGTATCAATCATCATTCCTAGATTTTTTTATACTGCGCCTTGTGGCGAAACCGAGCAAATGATAATGTAAAACAAACGTGATTTGAAAATAAAGCATGTTGTTTAAAAAGTCAAACCATTAAAACGATTTAGTTTATCATTGTACCGTTTTATGATACCAAATAAATACTTTATTTTTAGTATAATCTCGTTTTTAACAAAACTTATAACGGAATGTCAGGGAAAGAAATCAAGCACAACTACGCAGGGCCGGCCCTGAGAATTCATGTACCCTGTTCGATCTCGAAAAAACGTGCCCTTAGGTCTTAACTAAATAAAAAATTTAAACTAGTTTTTCATACAACTTTGAACCGTTGTAAAAAATATAGCTATTCGATAAACAATGCAGTTAACAAAATACAAAATATAGTATTCGAATGAATTCGACATAAAAACTGAAATCGAAAATCAATCATAAGTTAAGTGATTTCGACATAAGTTAACTGAATTCGACATAATAACTGAAATCGTAAATCAATCCTAAATCATAAGTAAACTGAATTCGACAATTGATTTTTAGTTGTTTACCTGTGAACTGATCCGACTCAAACACTCAGTGATCAAGGCTGTGCTGTGCCTATGAAATCGAAGGCCCTGGCTGTGTCTCTGATCGAACAACACCTAAAAAATTGCAGAATGATGATGAATGATGATCGAATCGAAGGCCTGCAGTGCGACGTTTCTATTCCTGTATCCTTGTTCCTGTGCGACGTTTCTGCTCCCAGTCCCGGATAAAGGAGTTGCCGCCCAGAATTCTTGTTTTTTTATTAGTTTTTAGAAAATATTTGAGTATTGGGCTCACTAACCTAATGGGCTAAATAGTTTAAACAATATGATTTTTTTTAAGTGGGCCTATGTTAATATTTTTTTGGTTATACCCTATTAAATTTTTTTCACATATATAATATCGGATTTTTTTTAAATTACGTGTCCTACGAAATCACGGGCCCTGTTCGGTTGTCCTCCCCGCCCTCCTTCAGGGCCGGCTCTGCAACTACGTACTTAAGATTTTAGAAAAAAATTATAAACGTAACTTATTAAAGAAATATCAAATTAATCGATAAATTGATATATGTTCAAAAAAGGAAAAAAAAAACAATTATTAAAAAAAGGTAAAGAAAATATATGTTTAAAAAAGAAAAATATGGTATTAAAAGTAAATATAATAATAAACAATTATATTATAATATATTAAATAATAAAATAATAAAAACAACATATTATTATAAAAATAAATTTACTATTAATCATCCCTCGAAAACAATATATATAATGGTGTTACATTTTTTTATTATTCTCAAGGTGTAATCGAGATTTGAGATGAATGTTGGTTTTGAAAAAAGCAAGTATTATCATTCCTATAGTTAACTTCATGTACAAAGTGTCTTATCGTACAAAACGTTCGAAACGCATGAAAAAGCCAAAAAAAAAAAAAGTTGTGGCATTTTCGTAATTATTTACTCGTAAAGTAATTATCAAAATTACCCTACAAATGATCTTGTAGGGTAATTTTGATCTTGTGGAGTAATTTTGTAAAATGTTATTGTACCATAAGTAATTTTGTAGAGTATCTAATGAAACACTGGTTAGACCACAATAGTCACACCAATAAATCCCTATGAATTTCTGATGTGAAACACAAGAGAACACAGCAACATCAAACGGTTAACACACATGTTTATCTGACTAGAATGTCAAAACAAAAGCAACACAATCCGGAATAACTAATACTAACCGAGGGGCTGCGAACGAATGGGTGTGTGTGAACGAAACCACTGATTCCCCTCTGAACTCGAGACCCGAAACTCCCGAAGGTCACCCGAACCAAAACAAGTTCTGACCTGTCCCGAACATGACTGTGGTCGACCCGAACCTGATGTAAATCACCATCATTATTATCAACACCGCAGCCAGATCTCTCTCTTCTCTTCTGAACTTCGTGACTCGTGATGTATTTATTTTTTCTAATGAATAAATATCACTAAACTACGCCCGAACCCAATATATGTTTAATGATGTATTTATTTGATCGTGATGTATTTATTTTTTTATAATTTTTGGGTTTTGATCGTGATGTATTTATGTTTTTTATATTTTTTTTCCTTACTGATATGCCTCAGTTTTGCTAACCCGTTTGTTATTAACAATGTTGCCAAGACCCATGGTCCACATAGTCCGCACTTTTCTTTGATGTGCCTCAGTATTGCTACCCGTTTTATACATTTCTAAAATCATACAATTTAATAGGTTGAAACACGAGTCAAAAGGTCTCCAATATATGTGTTTTTACGTAGTATTAAATTTGAACATAAGTAATTAGTTTTGGTTGAAGACGCGTTTAACGCGGACATTAGCCTAGTGATTTAATATTTAAATCTATTTGTATCTATTTTTTCTAATGAATAAATATCATTAATCTTTTCCTTTCTATTATTATTATTATTATACATATTATTATACATTATACATATTATACCAAAGTGATAATATATACATATTATACCAAAGTGATAATGAACAGTAACAATAATTTTTTAAGTATTTATTTTTTAAATTTTAATAGTATTTTAATTATTTATTTAATTTTATTTGAACTTAAAATAACTTCAATTTTTAAAGTATTTTATTAAATTTTAATAGTTTTTTAATTCTTTGATTCTGACTTAATAATGTTTAATTTTTTAACATTCGACAGTACGTTATCGCAAGCATTGGATCGGTATCGGTTCGGTTTGTCACACTACCAGTACGATACATGCACTTGGCAGAGTTGTATACATGAAAAAACTTCAAAACCGAAAACCATAAAAATGAATACTGGTACTGCTACCTATGTTTTTTTATATAAACTAGATTGTTGTCATGGACCGCGCGTTGCGGCGGTGACGCCTTAATTGTTTAAAGTTAGCGTCTTGGAGGCATGTTATGTGAAGCGTTAACCATATGAAAACGTGTGTTTCAGCCTATTTGATCTAAAGCATTGTTGTTACAAACGGAATTGAACCCGAGTTGGTTTGTTTAGTGAGCGTTTCACTTAACTACTACACCACCCTTATCTTTGCATCAAGACTTAGTGATGTCAAAACGTACAACTCGAATTTATATCGCTGAAGGAAAACGTATTATATTTGACCCGATTCGTTTCCGAACATTGTTTACGTCAAAACATAGACTACCCGAAAACATATGCAAAAATAAGTATGAAAACATATTATATTTAACCAGACTCTTTTCGAAAAAAATATGAAACGTGAAGTTATATCGATTATGTTGAAACATGAATATATACCGACACGTACATTTAAACTTCAAGACGCGGACCATCTAAAAATGTACATAAAAATAAGCATCAAATGTGAATTTACACCGACACTTACATAAAAATAATTACTTCCGAAAATAGTTTTTTTTTTTTTTTGTTTTAAGCTAAATAATGAAAATACGTGGGTAAATTTAAAAGGTTAGAACCGAAGGGGTAAAAATGTCAATTTCAAAAGTTTAAGGGTTGTTTTGTGAAGTCCTAAAGTTTATTCACTATTTTATCTTTTTGAAAGGGACTTCTTATGTCAAGTTCCAAATTTGAGGGTGTTAGTTTGTTGGTGGGGAAACCCCACCGACATTTGTTTTTAAGTTATAGATGATACTAACTCCTCCCTCATGAATAGTATCATTCAATAATAAGTGGTGGTTTCTTATTTTTTTTTAATATTCAAATGTGTGTTCAATATTGAATATATATTAAACCAATTATTTTTACCATTACTTAAGTTTAAATACAATCAGTTTATATATTATTGGTCAATTATAAATAAGTTATATGTATAATTATTTTTTCTTTATCGTGACGAATCGAACAATATCGTACGAATAACATAGGTATCGGTATTCCTTTTTATGCTTTTCAATGTTCCTACCGGTTTGGTGATGAACCGATTCGATTCCGACCGAATATATCGGTTCCGGTAAAATCGTCGACGGTTGCTAATATTCATACCGGTATAAGTTTAGTAAAAAACGGAGTTGTTTTCACCCATAAGTTTGTTTTTGTTTCTTTCAATTGTAATATCGAGTGCCTATATCCACCAAAAATTAACCCTCCGCGAAGCCCGGGGAAATCCACTATATACATATGAATACATATTGTGATGAATAGTAATTGTATATTTAAGGTATTTGCTTTTTTGTAATATTTTATTTATTATTGTTTATTAGTAGTATTTTATTTAGCAATCAATTCGGTATCTGTTTGGTTCATTACAGTATCAGGACGATTCATGCACTCGGTATAGAAGTCAACACATGTTTTACAACGACCGAAACGATAAAAACAAACACCGGTACTGTCACTGATGTTGTTCGAACGATATCGATCAGTTCAAATTGTCACGGTACTGGTACCGATATTTATTTATCGTCAAAGACAGAGTTGTATAAATGAAAAAATTGAAACTGAAACCATGAAATGAATACAGGTATCGGTACAAATGTTGTTTGGTATGGTACGCAAGCGATGCAATGTGAGTTTATCAGAAAAGACAGTAAAAATTATATATCGGTACCAAACCGATGTTGGTTGTTTGGTTTTGGTTCGGTTCACAACGATAGCGGCACGATATCTGTGATCAAATAAAAAATCGTAAAAAATAATACATACATGTACCGATGTTGTTCGGTTCGGTTTGGTATGGTAGTGATACGATCTAAGCTAATTGAAAGCAAAATAAAAATAAATAACGCTACCGAACAACTCAGTCTTTGTTGATTTGGTTTAAGATAGTGTCACAATAGCCGTTTTCAATAAAGTTTATATGGCAATGTTAAAAACATAAACATAGAACGTAAGCCAACTAAACCGATATCAACTGAAAAACATCGATACCGATATTCGTTTTTATTGTTTTCGATCGATATAAGGTTTTTTATTCTTTCGATTACTCTAGCGAGTGTCGATAGCGTAACGAACCGAACAGATACCGATCGAATTCCCGCCGCGAAGTGCGGGGAAATATCACTAGTTATTATTATTATTATTATTAATCCACATGTCGGGTTTTTATTGACGTAACTTCTTTTAATTTCAAGTAGTTGTTTTTGTATATAACTTTGTTAGACCTGGATAGTTAGAATAAATAGTTTATGTATTGATTGGTGTGCTATATCTATACCAATTAGATAAAGGTTTAAATCCAACAAAACATTCATCTCATCTACTTTTTTTGAATGGTTAAATCACATCACACCTTCTTTTTACCGGATTTGAACTCATAACTATTTGGTTAAAAAATAGACCACTTTATCACCATACTATTCACTTGAGGACTTATCTCATCTATTACTCACATTTTTTTTTTGTCTGTTATACCACTTTTACTACTTTCGTTATTTGATTTTTTTAATGTTTTTTCTTTCATTTGTTTTGCTTATTATTTTCCTTTGCTTTTTTTATTTAAATTGTAAACTTAAACTTTAGTAATATTTCCGTTCATATAAAAAAATTCGAAGTCTTGGATTAATGTGTACTTTGCCTCCCTCTGTATAAAAAATATCTTCTTATACGAAAATCTTCTTTTAACGCGTTTTACCCTCAGGTGCTTTCTTATTATTTCTCTTTTATTAAATAATTAACGAAATAGTTACATTTCCACTTTCTTCCCCTATTAATATAAATTATCAAATCATAATTTTTTTCTCTTATTTATTTGGTATTTGTTTCAACTATTTTCTTTATTATTTCGGCTTATTAATAACTAGTTAATTTAATATTTTATTGATCCAACCTAATAATAAATAAACAAGACAAGATACAATATTACAATTAGTAAATAGTACATCAAAATTCATTTCAAAGAGTAGATGTTTTGATGGCCGGATGTTTTAATAAATTAAATTACATTTTATTCAACTTGTGTGATTGAGGTTCCTGTAAAAAAGACCAAATGTGAGAAGGGTAAGAAAGAATCTCAGCCATTAGATCTTTTGATTTAATGGTTGAGATCAATAGAGACAAATTGTAAATTATTTTTATTAGTTTGGACTGATTTGAAAATTCTATGGGCAATTCTGTCTTTTATATCCACTTGATTTTAGGAAACTGTAAATCAGTTCCCTAAAATTACGATTTCTCTTTCTTGTTCCAGAATCATCCTCCTCCAATTCGAATCATCTTCATCAACAACCATCGCACCACCGTCGCGCCACCTTGCCACCACCGCATTGTCGCACTTCCTTTCCACTGCCGCACCATCTTGCCACCATCGCAACGTCAATTGTGGACTTTCGAAAATTAACTGAGTGGTTTCTGGTGGAACCATGATGATATGTTTCATTCAATCAGTTCATTTTCCTCATAGAGAGGCGGCGCCGGCCACCTCCCAACGACGGCGGACGACAGTGGTGGTGCCGGTAGTGGAGAAGAAGATGATAGGGAGATGTAATGATTATCGAATGGTGTTATATATGTGCTGAATGGTGTTATATACTTTATTGTATGGTGTTATATACTTTATTGAATGATGTTATATATGTGCTGAATGATGTTATATACTTACTGAATGGTGTTATATAATTACTGTATGGTGTTATATACTTTATTGAATGGTGTTATATACTTACTGTATGGTGTTATATACTTACTGAATGGTGTTATATACTTTACTGTATGGTGTTATATATGTGCTGAATGGTGTTTATAAAGATCTTTTAAAAAAAATCTAGTTCCTATAATTAAGGTGACGGTTATGGGAAGTTTTTAATTAATTGAATTAATGATAAAATTACTTGTTTACCGTTTTTGAATTAATTTAGATTTAGGACACATGTCATCTCCACAATATTTCTCACCTTTCTCACACTTTTAACCTTTTTTACGATAACCTTACCCCAACTTGTGTAATGCACATTTTTTATTCAACATGTGCAACACACGAGATTTTTTTAAGAAATACTTGCTATTAAAAAAAAATTATTCAACCCGTGTAACACACGGAGTTCTAACCTAGTAATAGTAAGATTTCAAACCAAAGAAAACACCTATTGGCTTTTAGTAACTGAAGGACAAAATGAGAGATACGATGGGAGAATTCATTGAAACAAGTTCAGAGGCTATATGTGTCAATGTTAAAAGTTAAGATAAAACTAACAAAACCCAAAAAAAGAAAAAAAGTAATAAAAGACAAAATAGACACAATTAGTTGGTATGTTATGAATTAATATATATAATCAATATGATCCAAGTGCACATCTAATTCCTACCTAGTATTTAACGTTAGTCAAAATCGCTCTTCAAATATGAAAATTTAAAAACAATAACAATCCATTCTCCTGGATCGTTTCCTTATGGTAAACTTGAGAATCACTTGACCACATTGTTGCACCAACCCAAAAAACACTGAAAATTCAATCAAAAGACCATGAGATGTACAACAAATTCCTACTGAGGTGTTTGTCCATGTGGCGGGGGTCCAGGAGGCAGCGGTGGAGCAATTCCCGAAGGCGTACCAAAATTTTGTGGGACTGTTCCCATATTCGCAGGCTGCAAAATACAAATTCCATGTCAGCTTTCCTACTTATAAGAAGCATCAATACCATAAAGAAACATATTATCTTACCTGATAAGGACCTAATCCTGGCATTGAAGGTCGGTTAAATGTACCCCCTGACGGAGGATACATCTGGTTATTATTTGGTGGGGTAACAGAATGCATGCCCATAAAATGGCCTTGCTGCTGCATAGGTGGTGGGCCCATCTGGTTCATTGTGCCCTGCACCACATCAATAAACAAAATGAGCATCAATCGGACGAAACGGGAGTGAGTGCAGACAGGAGGATTACCATTTGAGCATGCATGGGGGGCATGTTATGAAGTGGTGGACGGGGTAAATGAAGTGGCATATGCTGCATATTTGGTGGCTGCTGTGGATATGCTGCTTGCTGCTGCTGAACCAATGATGGATGGGGGCCTGGCGGTAAAGGTGGTGGCTTTGATGAGGATATGGGTGGTTTTTGGTCTCCTCCTCCCTGTGTACAACTATCTAAAGACAAGGGCATTGCAACTCCAATTCCGGGAATAGTACCTTCATTCCGACTCAATCCAGCAGCAAAGGCTCCAGGAGTAGTTGGTGGCTCCGGCCCACCCATAAAATTAACAGGCATGCGCCCACCAAGAGCAGGAGTTTGTTCATTGTAACCTCCTTGTTAAATAACATAGAACAAGGAATAACAATCAATAATAAGCATATCTTTAGATATGAAAGAAGCTAAAAACTACAAACCTTGATTATTACCCGTGTTGACTTTATCACGAGCTGGCTCGCCAGGCCTATTTCTGCACCAAAACTTTGTTGTGTTGTCACTGCTGCCACTGCATCAACAATTCCTTCACTTCAGTATTTTAAAAATACACACACATACGTATACGCAACAATTTACCTGCAAAGAAGATACCCAATGGGATGCCATGCAAGATCCCAAACACCACCATCATGTGCATTTTGAATTTCAATTTGTGCAGTTTCATGCCTGTGCATTAATTATTAAAATAAATAAGAAATAATTTCTTGCAAAACTGAAGGAATTTATCAGATGCATTACCCAACAAGCCAGTGAAAGATTGATCCATCAAAACTCCCGCTAACAAAATACTCCTCATGAAACGGATGCCAAGCAAGTGCTAACATTTAAAAAAAAAAAACAAATCTTACTTTTTTTCTTATGTGAATCTAGGTGCATAAAAAATGTACTAACCTGTGACATCCTTCTTATGACCACGAAAAGATTGAAGTTCTTTCATAGCCCTAATGTCATATAGCTGAAAAAAGAAGAAAATGCCTATTCAACCATCATGGATCGATGAAATGGAATGTGGCTGTTTCAAAATCTATCTACTATAATAAAAGAAACCGACTTTTGGACACGTGTCATTCATTGAAGATATCCTCAAATCTATACTTATCTTATATTAACTAAATAAATTATAAATTAATATTAAATCTTATCATCTAAATATTAATAAAAGACTCCAATTAATGCCACATGGCAATCTCTCCTTCAATCTCACAATTTTACTTTTAATTTATTTAAAAATAATTTTATTATCATTATCATTATCCTTATTATTATTATTACTATTTACATAATTATCCAATAAACATAGCATCAATTCCTACTTAATTATTTACGATTCATCCATTATGGCAACATAAATCAACACATGAATTCTTAAAAATTAATGATATTTTAATTTTAAACTACAAATAATATAAAACACTGTGATTATAATAAAATATATGAATGGTAAATCAACATAATATCAATTATTTATTATCTATTATTATGTGATATTATCTATTATCTATATATATTAATCATTTATTTATATATATTAATTTATAACATAGTGTCTATTTTTTGGGTTGTCCTTTATGCTAATGTTTTTTTTTTCTATTTTTTTTCTTTTGGTGAACTTTAATATTATTTATTTTTGTTATAAAACTTCGGTTCTTATAATTTTCCCCATAGTTAAATGAGTTTAGATATTTATTAGTTTTTTGTTTTGGACTTTTTCACGTATACGGTCTCCGTTCGGTTGCTACTTAGCACGTTGTTTAGTGGTCACATTTGATCCCTCATGTTTTTTAACCCCTTCACTTTTTAATATGTATCGGTATTGAGAAATAGTGCATATTTTGTCTTTTGTGGGTGTTTCCTTTGTGTTTATGTATTTTTTTCTTTTTCTTTTGTTGAACTTTAATGTTTTTCATTTTCCCCGTAGTTAATTGAGTTTAATTTTTTTATTACTTTTTGTTTTAGGCTTTTTTTCCCGGATACGGTCGCTACTTAGCACGGTGTTTAGTGGTCACATTTGATCCCTCAAGTTTTTTTTAGTCCTCGACTTTTTATATGTGTCGGTATAAATTCGACTTTATCTACGTTTCACGTCACGTAAGCCGCTTTATGTTAGAAATTCGTATTTTAATATCATTTTGATCACCGTTCGGTTGCTACTCGGCTGGTAGCACGGTTTTACATCACCTCCCTGCAACGCGGGGGCTAAAGACTAGTACTTTAATAAAATATTATCCTCAAATCTAAATTGTTAATTTAATATATTTTTAAAACAAATACCTCTCTTTCCTACTTATCTATATTAAATATATAAATAATAAATTAATATTAAATGTTATCCTAATTTATTAAAAATATAATTTTTTTTATTATTTGCTATACAACATTATATTTATTCAACTCGTGTAATACGTGGGCTTTTTAACAATATTTTTTATTATTATTTACTATTCAAAGTTACATTTATATAACCCGTGTAATACACGAAGTTTTTAAAGATATAACTTTTTATCATTTGCTATGTAAAATTAGATTTATTCAACACGTGTAATTCACGGGTTTTTAAGGATATAATTTTTTTATTTGGTAGATTTTTTAACCCGACTATACACGAGTTTTTTAAAGATACGCCGTTTTTAGTATTTAATATACAAAATTACATTTATTTAATCCGTGTAATACACATGGTTTTTAAAGATACAACTCTTTTTTAGATCTATTCAACACGTGTAATATACAGGGTTTTTAAGGATATAATTTTTTTATTATTTGATAGATTTATTCAACCTGATTATACATGGGTTTTTTAAAGATACGACGTTTTTAGTATTTAGTATACAAAATTACATTTATTTAATCTGTGTAATACACATGGTTTTTAAAGATATAACTTTTTTTATTATTTGATATATAAAATTACATTTATTTAACCCGTACAATATACGAGGTTCATAAAGATATAACTTTTTATTATTTAGTATATAAAATTTTATTTATTCAACCCGTGTAATACACGGGGTTCTAACCTAGTTTGTATGAAAAGAAGAGCACCTTAATAATTTGATCCTTGGAAGCAGTTAATACCCAATTACCATTTTGATTCCATTTGACACAAAGAACGGTATTCTTGTGCCCATGACTGCAAACGGAAATATTAACTCTATAAGAATAGTATCAGAGGTATATATAAAGTAACAAACATTGCAGCACTAACAATGAAGATAGTTCTCTCCCTGACTTAGCATCCCAAAGCTTCACGAGATTGTCTTTCCCACCTAATACAGCAGAATATATATACGTGTTTAAGTGTACACACCAAAAAATTAATGAACCATTTTTAAGGAAGGTACCAGAAACTAGCAAAGACTTTGTAGGGTGCCAGTCTACACTCTTCACATCCCAACCATGGCCTGCTTGACACATATTACAACACATTCCTGTTATCTTGTTTTAAATATTTAAAGGTCATAACAGAGAGTAAATTTAAAACGACAAAAACATTACCGGTTAAAGAACGTTCTTCCTGGCAACGAGCAAAGTCCCAAACTTTAACACTTGTGTCATCAGAACATGAACAGAACTTTAAATCTGTTCTACAAAAGCTGTTACCAAGTACAAGCCCAACTTTTATTAAAGAGTAAATTACGTTTTTGGCCCCTGTGGTTATATCACTTTTACTATATTAGCCCAAAATAAGAATTTTTAACATATCTGCCCCCATGGTCTCTATAACTAACCATTTTGGCCCCTAAGTCTAACCATTTTGGCCCCCATGGTCTCTATAACTAACCATTTTGGCCCCCATGATCTCTAGACTTAGGGGCCAAAATGGTTAGTTATAGAGACCATGGGGGCAGATATGTTAAAAATTCTTATTTTGGGCTAATATAGTAAAAGTGATATAACCACAGGGGCCAAAAACATAATTTACTCTTTAATAATAAATGAAACAAAAATGTGGACGTATGGAAAGCAAGTATATTTATACCTGAGATCACGAACAGATTCCTTATGTGCAGATTTGTTGGCTTTAACGTTGTTCATGTTGTTTTGCCAATACCTAAAGACCATATTTCAAACCTTACAGGTTAAATGGGTACACAAAAGTCATCTTCTGAGGTTTGTTCACAACTTGAAAAATGATTTTTATAAGTTGCATAAAGAAATGTAATTACTTTATAGAGCCTCCATCATCACCGGTGACCATCCAGTTGTCATTGTAACTCCATACCATAGATCTGATTGGCTGATCATGAGCCTGTAATTCCAACAAATCTCAGCAAACAGTTTCTCTAGACTACATAATTCACAATAAAAAAAAGCATACATACCTGCAGAATCATTTCAAAATTGAAAGATTGACCGTTCCATAATGTGAATTCTCCACTGTGTGAACCGGTTATAAGACGCCTACCGGTAGGGGTCCACTACAAACAAATACATGTGTCAGTGGAATATTCCCCTCAAATGGAAATAAGCATGTGCTAGTTGGTTCAACAGGTTTACTTTTTTTGTAAGCTATTGTTTTCTTTCTAATAAATCAATGCACATGAGCACTTCACCGTTATGAGAATAACTAATGCTTCTAACATTTCTCCTTGAGTGAATGTGTTCAAGTTGTGACATTAAAAGGAGGGCCATTTTTAGTAATTTTATAAAAAGCAATAAAGTTGTGTGATATTACATTAGAAAAGCATGAGCAGAGACAGTGAGTCTCACCAGTACACGGTTGATTGAACAGCGGTTTTTGTTTAGTGATGTATGAACAAACTTTGCAGCAAAGCTGGTGGATGGATTATCTGAATAGGCAACTGTTGGTAACATCTGTATGTATCCAAATATTAAGATTTAAGATTAGCATATTAAATTATTATTATTATTATTATGTACATTCTCAGAATGGTGACTGACATCAATTGCTGCAGCTGGTGTCGGCTGTAATATTGTTCTGTCACGTGAATCTTGTTGCCATAAACGAGTCTGCATAGAAATTTACATCACAGTATAACATAACAGACATGGTGTAGTAGTATGGCGGCAGGCGAATATAGAACAAGTATGCTACATGGAGGCAAGATAAAACATATGGTATACATGAACATACCTGCATATATCTTACAACAGTGCTGGTATAATCAACAGCTCTGCGTTGTCCAATTTTTCGCATCCTCTTGGCAGCAAAGTTGTCATGGGCTGCACGTATTAGAAAAGAAAGCTACTAACCATCTTGCAACATAACACCTCATCTTAGGCAACTAACTACACAGAGGAGGATCTTAGTTGGCTGTTATTTCGCTTCTCCAAGTATAACTTTTTTATGTATTGAGTCACCCCCCTCCCCTATTTTTTTTTCTTTAAAACCTTTGGTTCCATGTTTAAAAGTTCAAGATCCCGACACTGAGTTATTTGTAGGGAAACAATATAGAATAGAGAATAACCGTCGAAAGGGATATGTTGTTGTTGGTGGTAGTCCTGATAACCACCGAGAGTTGTGGAAGAAGCAGACGGCTGACGCATCATCTGTGGCGGTGGTCCCATTTGCTGCTGCTGAAATTGGTGATGTTGCATCATTTGCTGTTGCTGCGGTGGCGGCGGTGGTGGTGGGTGGTGTTGCTGATACATTTGCGGCCGCTGCTGCTGAGGATCATTGTACATCATCCTTCACAGTTGGTGAATTCAAACCCTATGAAAGATCCTTTATCAATTCTCAATTAGGATTTTACTCATCAGATTTTGCCCCTAACCCTCTTTACTCATTTATGGGATTTCTCTCATCTTTCTGAATAAATATAAAAATAAAAACCTAGAAAGGGCTTTCTCTCATGTTGTTTTTGGGGAAAAATATAAAAACCTAAAATCTAATCTACCTATACTATTAATAATGCATACTATGAGGGCATCTATACTATATTATAATTAAAGGTGGCAAAATGGGTGAGTTGGTTGTTGGGTCAGGATGGGTTTGGGTTAGGATGAGTTTGAGTCAGGATGGGTTAGGGTCATGATGAGTTTAGGCCAGGATGGGTTTGGGTTAAAAATGGGCTAAAAATAAAGAGTAAACTTCCGTTTTGCTCCCTTTGGTTTGGTCACTTTAACGGTTTTGCCCCAAACCTTTAAAAACGGACATTTTACTCCCTGATCTATGACGCTTATCTCTATTTCACACCCCGCCCCTAACGCCATCCAATTCAACTGTTAAATCTTGGTCACATGCCCCTCATATGAGGGGCATTTTAGACTTTTCCACTCAAACTTATTGATTTCCCTTTTTTTTAATTTTCACACACTTTCTCTCTACACCATTTCTCTTTCAAACTACAGGTAAGTTCATCAAAATCAAACCCTTCAAAAATCAATTTCAAACCACCTTCAAAATCAAACCCTTCTCATTATCATAAACCCATCACTGATTATTTAAAATTTCTTTAACAATACATAATCACATTTTTCTCTCATCTCTATTACAAAAACCCTAACTTGACCCAACCACTGGCACACAATCACAGCCGCCATATCCTCGGCCGGAAAATCAAACGCCACCAAAGACCGGAGATTTGTTGCTATAGACACTGGCTTCATCTCCATCGCCGCCATAGAGGTCTGCTTGGTTTTAAAATGCGCGCATTATGCGCGCATAATGCGTGATGCGCCCGATGCGCTGATGAGAGCGCATCGCCACAACTGATGCGTTGCGTTTACGTGATGCGAGTATATTGCGCGCATTTCGCATGATGCGCTCATCGCATAATGCGCCCTGATGCACGCAACATTGTTTCTTATGTTTTTTTTTCCAGATTTTATGAACTGGGTTCGGTTTTTTCAATAATTAATATCTTAGTATGCTTGATTTGAACCAAAAAGCACAACTCTTATCTTCTTATTGCGTCATTTGTTTTACTTCAAGTATATTTTCACAAGTTTTTATGTATAAATAATTTTTTAATATTTTTTTATAAAGAGGCATCACATACGTGATGCGCTCGCATCGCGCTTCACGCATCAGATTTTTAGACCAAACGCATCGGAGCGCATCACGCAATTTAAAACCAAGGAGGTCTGATTACATCAGATTTGTTACCCAAACACTCGGTGGTGGTCGGGGGATTCCGGCGTTGTGGTTTCCGGCAGTGTTGGTTGCGAAGATGGTGATGGCACTCATGGTTGCCGGAGACTAGGGTGGTGGTTGTCGAATATGGTGGTGGTTTCCGGCCACCACATTAAGTTTCCGGTGAAATTCGTATTTTTCTCTCCTCTGCGCCGTTTACTCCGTTGACCCAAACAAGTACACAACATGACGGAAACGGTGGCCGTAGCCAGCGGCGGCCCAACAGATTAAGTTTCTGGTGGAATTCATTAAGTTCTCGTTTTTGAACGCGAAAACTGCGATCTGGTAAATCCAGATTTTGTATCTTCTTTTTTGTGTTTCTATTGTGATTTATGTTACTTGATTTATATGCAGTTTGTTTTTATATTAATAATTCAGGTCTACTCAATAGATTTGTATTCTCTGTTAGATATAGTGTATCATAGTTTATATTGATTAATTGATACGCTAACATTTGGTCGTTTGCACGGTCCAACTCGTAGATTTAATTATAAGGAACATACACAAGTTTGAAATTGATTTTGAAGGTTGTTTGAAATTGATTTTTGAAGGGTTTGATTGTGATGAACTTACCTGTAGTTTGAAAGAGGAATGGTGTAGAGAGAAAGTGTGTGAAAATTAAAAAAAAAAGGGAAATTAATAAGTTTGAGTGGAAAAGACTAAAATGCCCCTCATGTGAGGGGCATGTGACCAAGATTTAATAGTTGAATTGGATGGCGTTAGGGGCGGGGAGTGAAATAGAGATAAGCGTCATAGATCAGGGAGTAAAATGTCCGTTTTTAAAGGTTTGCGGCAAAACCGTTAAAGTGACCAAACCACAGGGAGCAAAATGGAAGTTTACTCAAAAATAAATTAACAATAATAACGAAATGAAAAAAAAAGTAAAAATAAATAGATAAAAATTATAGAATGTAAAAGATAAAAATAAAATAAAAAAATTATAGGAATAAAAATAAAAACAAGAAAGAATTTTAAAAAAGTTAAAAAATTAAAACACAAAAAAAATTATCTAACCGGCCCACTGGTGTTATGTTTACACTTCATATTGAAGTTATGTCCTTTCCCTTTAGCATGCATTGTTAACTATTGATCATGGCTTCAAGGTACTTGATTCTGCAAGTGTCTTTTTGGTTATAACTAACTAATGAGTCAGACTAGGGAACTCCTAAAGGTTCTAGACATTGAGGGCTAATGTTTGGAGTTTTAAAGTAGTTAGAAATTTGTCTATGTTGTCAAAAGCGCAAAAAGCGCGCGCCTAGGTGCTCGGGCGCAGCAAGGCGCACCTATAGCGCCTGGTGGTAGCCTAGGCGCAAAAATGTTTTTTTTTTTAAAAGTGTTTGGCTTAGCTTATTCATGTAAATGACTAAAAGGGGCATTCTTTTATAAGTCAATAAGTTGTTTTTTTTAAAAAGTGTTTGGCTTAGCTTTTTTGTTTCTCTTCCCTTCCTAATAAAATGTTTAATTTAATAAAAAAAAACCTACAAAACAGTGAGATGTCGATCTTTGTTTCAGAATAAAAATGAAATGCCTGCAAACCTCGCTAGATGTAGTGCAAAACAGTGAGATGTCGATCTTTGTTTCAGAATAAATAAATAAATCTATCAAATGAATGCCATCAGGTTAGCATGATCAAATACAGACATTATGAGGCTCAGATCTCTAAACTACAGAACAAAACGGACACATCACCATGGCTGCAAACCTCACTAGATGCAGTGCAAAACAGTGAGATGTCGATCTTTCTTTGTTTATATATTTCTTATAGGTTTCTAGTATATACAAGAATTACATACTACAAACAAATTGAACAAATTAACAGCAAAGATTGAGCAAATTAAACAAATTAACAGAATTAGAAACAACAGAGATTGAACAAATTGAATCAACAGATATTGTACAAATTGAAACAAATTTGAAACAACAGAGATTGAATAAATTGAACAAATTAATAGAAACTGCGGAGATTGAACAAATTGAACAACTTCGACAAATCAAACAACATACCAAAACTGTATCATAGGTACAAGAACACAAAAATAACATACCAGCTCGTAACTGGGAGCCGGAAGCCGGAACTTGGAGCCGGGGGCCGGAACTGGGAGCCGGAGGCCGGAACTGGAAGTCGCTGTGGAGTATGGAGGCCGGAACTACTGTCGCTGTGGAGAACGGAGTTGGCAGTTGTGGAGAACTGGGTTGCAGCGAGGATATATGTGTAGGGCAAAGTTTTGCACTGCATCTAGTGAGGTTTGCAGCCATGGTGATGTGTCCGTTTTGTTCTGTAGTTTAGAGATCTGAGCCTCATAATGTCTGTATTTGATCATGCTAACCTGATGGCATTCATTTGATAGATTTATTTATTTATTCTGAAACAAAGATCGACATCTCACTGTTTTGCACTACATCTAGTGAGGTTTGCAGCCATTTTATTTATTTATTCTGAAACAAAGATCGACATCTCACTGTTTTGTAGGTTTTTTTATTAAATTAAACATTTTATTAGGAAGGAAAGAGAAACAAAAAAGCTAAGCCAAACACTTTTTAAAAAACAACTTATTGACTAATAAAAGAATGCCCCTTTTAGTCATTTACATGAATAAGCTAAGCCAAACACTTTTTAAAAAAAAACCCATTTTTGCGCCTAGGCTACCACCAGACGCTATAGGTGCGCCTCGCTGCGCCTGAGCGCCTAGGCGCGCGCTTTTTGCGCTTTTGACAACATAGAATCATTACTGACTCGATTTCAATAGTTTATACTGCTATTAGATTTCACAAATAACGGATTTTGTTTAGATTTACAGTTTAGAGTGAAACACCCCTAGCAATAAACCAATAAATAAGAGATACCCAGATGCTAAAATGCACAAAGTTGAAGTTTTTTTTAAACAAATGCAAGAATGTGAAACACCCAATAGTGAAATCAGCAAAATACCAAGATCAACAAAACTAGACAATGGTAAGAACAGAGGAAACCCTATGCAACAAAACTTCATATTTCTTATTATATCACAACTGCCTCAAATCAACAAGCTTTCGTAAGCAATTTACAGTAAAATAACGCACCATTCTAATTCAATTCCATACATGTTATGCTGAATTAAACGAGTTATTAAACCCTAAGGCGCTCGAACAACAGGAATTACTTAAGGAAGATTAAATTCAGATGAACAAACAATCAATAGAAAGAGAAGGATAGAGAAATTACGGAGGTTTCTTGTTGAATTCGTCACTGTCTCCACCGCCGTCGCCGTCGGAGAACGGTCGCTGAACTATTGCCGGTTGTTTGATGGATCACTGGAGAAAAGCTTGCAGAGTCTTTGATTCTTGAAAGTGAGAACTGAGAAGAAACCCTAGATTCTAACCAGATCTTTTTTCTTCCAAACTTAGTGGGTGTTTGGATTCCTTATTCTTTCAACTTATTGACTTATTAACTTATTGAATAGTGAAAAAGGACTTTTTGAGTGTTTGGGATTTCTTCAACTTATTGACTTATTAACTTATTGAATAGTGAAAAAGGACTTTTTGAGTGTTTGGGATTTCTTTTGATGTGAGTGTAGAAGTCAATAAGTTAGGAAATCCTGACTTATTAACTTCTTGAATAGTGAAATATAAGTAATAAGTTGTTTTGAGAAGGAATCGTAAACATGCCCTTAATAACCCTTTCAACCCGTCCCTTTTTCCTTCTAAACCCAAATTGACCCGTTAACTTATTTCCTCAGTTTAGTTTAGAATGACCCAATTGGACCCGCGAATTATTACAAGGAAACCCAATTAGGGTCCAAAACGACCCATGTTTATGCATTTGGGTCAGAATTGGCCCCTCTATTTATTACGTTTTTTTTTTAAATGGTTAGGCTCAGATATAATATGTTTTTCCGTATTTTTTTGTATGTTTTCAGTTTATTTACGTTTTAGCATAAATTTTGTTATAAAACAAGTCGGGTCAAATATAATATGTTTCATTAGATTTTATAAATTCGATTTACTTTACGTTTCAACCCCACCGCAACGAGCGGTACCGTTTTTAACTTAAAAACATAATTTTTTACTTATTTTTATGTACGTGTGGGTATAAGTTTAGGTTGGTATTCGACGTAAATTTATTTCGCAAATAAGTCGGGCAACATATAATACGTTTTCGTGCTTATTTTTATGTACATTTTCAGTTTATCTATGTTTGGATGTAACTTTTGTTCAAAAACGGTTCAAGTCTTTACTACGTAAATCTGAGTTACTTTACATTTGGACCCGCCGCATCGCGCGAGAAAATTTACTAGTTGCCAACATTAACACACTAATACATAAAACCCATTCACTACATCTTATTCAACATACTTGAACCACCTAACATAATCTACAAAACCGTATAAAAACTCCTCCCTACACTCGAACACAATACGAGTTCAACAACAGCGTTTTAACTGTCGAAATGAAGTACAAAAACCAATCCCAGACATGAAACGTGAACGTAAACTTTGATAAAATATAAACATGAATGCTGGGGCGTTTAGCTCTCTTTTTCTAGGTTTTATCTGTGTTGACATTAATATTTTTCACCTATGATTGAGAATTTTCATCAGAACTCGCCTCCTTTTGTTGCTCATCTTTTTCTCAAATCGACCACCACACCCTCTGCTTCTTCTTAACGCATGCAGATGTCGTGATTCATGCAAGTATAGCTGCTAAAATTCCACAAAAAGTTGAGTAAGTCCCACAAACTATTTGAGCATAAGAATTTTGTAAATGTAGCAAATTTGGCCTGTCTAGCTAAATCACTTTATTAACAAAATAAGATTATTACTTAAAAAAATGGACAAAAAAGTGACCACTAAGTGGCAATGAGTGGGCAATCTGGGCTATGTTTTATCACTAATTGGCCATATAATAAGAAACAAGTCAAACAGGTTGAAAGCCGCCCAAAGAAACAGAGGAAACAGTCCACGAAAACCGAGCCCCAAAATCTATATTGATTCATTATCCACCCGTACACTTATTAAAACCAAGGTCAGATCAAGATCCAATAGCTAATAGGTCAGATGCAGATCCATTTAGTTGGATCACAGGTCAGGCCAGAGATCCATTTATTGATAAGAGGAAAACACTAGTATATTTGGGCTCACTTGTAAACCATAATACAACTGTTAAAATGACAGTGTAAATGTGCCTATCCTTTTTATACTTTCGTCTAATCCTTTTTTATTTTATTTTTGTTTGTGAGGTTGCTTGGGTTTGCTGGCCTTTTGGTCCGTTTGCTATCTTTGGGCCACTCCCCTCATGTCGCTGGCCTGCTCCTTTTGGGCTCAAGTCTTGGGCTCCAGCCCTCTTCCTTTGGGCTCCAGCTGGCTAGGGTTGTTTTCTCCTTAAAAGGAGTTCGTGTTGCTGCTGTCGACATACGAGCATCATCAACTCTCTTCTCAATCATTTTGTGTCTTTTGTTCCTTTGTTCCTCACAAGTAAAATACGCGAGATTATTAGGGCTTATTGTTTCTGGTCTGTGATCTTGTTCAACATATGATTCAACCAGTCAATCTGTGATAACTGGTTGATTACTTCGCTGTAACTGATCTTGTTTTCAGTTGAATAAACATGCGCCTTCTTTTGGATTTGAGCTTTGTAACATGGTATCAGAGCCCCAAGGTTGACTCGGGCTCTGGTGATTCTTTCCACTGCATTTCAAAGCTCCGTCTGCCTTCTCCTCTTCCGATCTAGGGTTTCTCCGTTCTGTCGGAGCCCTGTGAGTTGGTCCCTGTTTCCGGAGTGCTTTCTGGCTCAGTGGAGACGGTGTTGATCTTGGTGTGTGAAACCCTAATTTCTAGGGTTTAGTGTTTACGGTTGGTGGCTGTGACGGTGCTACATCAGAAACCCTAATTTGTGGTTTCTCCTCTGGTTGGTGAAGAAGATTCTCGTTGGTCTCTTTTTAGGGCAAACCAACAGAATTTGTTTTCCGGCTCTCTGATCAGTGTCTGTAACCCTAAGTGAAGGTTGCAGACCTGATCCCTTTGGCTTGCACCCACTGTGAGATCGTTCCTTCCCTTCTCTTTTTTATTTTTTGTTTGCATCACTGTGTCTGGTGTCTAGGCATTTTGATACAGGGTTTTAGGCAAGACCGGTTTGACTATTGGGACACAGAGAGGGTTCACTCTGTTGCATTTGTGTCTGGTTTTGGTCTGTTGTGTTGTGGCTCCCTGGTCATTGTCTGCGGAGGCACCTTGAGTGACGAACCTCTGATCGGACCTCTGTCCAGGCTTCGCCGGTGTCTGTTTGGTATTTTGTTTGCTTATCTGTTTGTTTGGTTGTTCTGTTCTGTGTTTCCTTATCTTGCTGTTATGACTGATAAAACTGAGTCTGTTGTGACTTTGATTAGCAAGTTAGATGCTAGTGACCCATTATATCTCCATGCTAGTGACTCCAGTGGGCTCACAATTGTTAGCTTAGAATTAAAAGGGACTGAGAACTATGTGGTCTGGTCAAATGCTATGAAACTTGATCTAATGGCTAAAAATAAATTAGGTTTCATTGATGGAACATGTACTAGGTCTAAAGACAATGATGTTCTTGCTAGTCAGTGGGATCGATGTAATTCTATTGTTCTCACCTGGATTCTGAATTCTGTATTTGATGAATTATATGTGGGTCAAGTCTATTCAAAACTTGCTTCAGAAGTCTGGGATGATTTAAAGGATACATATGATAAAGTTGATGGGTTTGTTGTGTTTAGCTTGTATCAGAAAATCAACTCTGTTAGTCAAAATGGTTCAAGTGTGTCTGAATATTATCATAAAATCAATACTATGTGGAAACAATTTGATGCTATGCTACAATTGCCTTCTTGTACTTGCAATGCCTCTACTAAATTCAATGAGTTCAGTCAGCTAATCAAACTTATGCAATTCTTAATGGGCCTAGATGATATTTATCAACCTGTTAGGACCAATCTGTTAACTAGGGATCCTCTTCCAACTATCAAAACAGCCTTCTCTATTATTTCTAGAGAGGAATCTCACAGAGGATCAAATAGTGGGTCTAAAATTCCTAATGTAGGTTGCTGCTAAGTCAAGTAATTTTAATGACAACAAGAAAAGGTTTAACAAAGGCCCTAATCCTAATCTCAAATGTACTCATTGCAATAAAGTTGGGCATACTATTGATAAATGTTTTGAGCTGCATGGCTATCCTTCAAATTATAGACAAAAACCTAACCAAAATGGTCAATGGTCTAGGTCTAATAATTCTGCTAATAACAGTAATGGTCCATCTGTGAATAATTTTGTGTGTGATAAAGGTGCTAGTTCCTTTAATACTCTGTCTGCTGATCAGTTTTCTAAGTTGCTAGGGTTGCTGAATGAAAATAAAACAGAAGACATTAATAAGTCCAATGTAGGAGGTAAGTGCTTTAATTCCCTCTCATCCTTTGGAAACTGCAACAATCTTTTCTGTTTTAACTCTATAGGCTCTACAAAACAAAATTTAATTTGGATTATTGATTCTGGTGCAAACCAACATATGGTTATGACCAGTGAAAACATGTTCAACTTAGTTGATGTTACTGAATATAACATAACTATTAAGCATCCCAATGGGACAGATGCTAAAGTCACTAAGATTGGATGTCTTAAGCTATCAGATTCTGTGATTTTGAAAGATGTGTTTGTGGTGCCTGAATACTATGTGAACCTCATTTCTGTGTATAAGCTAGCTAAAGATAACAAACTTAGAGTCATATTTGATGAAAACTCTTGCTACATTCAGGATTTATGCTCAAAGAAAACCCTGGTGACTGGTAAACAAACTGAGGGTTTATATTTCTATGGTAATTCCCTAGGTCCTAATTTCTCTTGCTTGAGTAAGACTGAAAAAATAAAGCTCTGGCACTCTAGACTGGGTCACCCTGCTGAACAAGTATTGAAAATTTTACAAATCAAGTCTGAGACTAGTAACACAAACCCTTGTGACATTTGTTACAAGGCCAAACAACACAGGGTACCTTTCCCTTTAAGTGACCACAGGTCAACTAAAGTAGGGGATCTGGTACACTTGGATGTTTGGGGTCCATACAAGGTGTAACGCCCTAAATTTTACCCATGATGTTTATAATAGTTTGTACCATTTCTAATAAAATATTGTTTACAAAATCTGACTATCATATCAAAGTTCATAACTTACATCAAACTTAGTCAACTAATAACTAAGTTGAAACATTTAAAAAGATGTTCAAAACATATTTACATCCCATACACAAAAGTTTAAAGATTCAAAACGTAGCGGAAGCTTAGAAATGTAGTGTTCGGTTCTTCAATAATCACTTGATCGCCACCCGTAAGATTTGCCAATTTACCTATGATCAAAACCATTAAAAACATTAGTTTTGACGTTATTGTATAATATAATCACAAGGTTGAACATCACATTTGAAATAATAAAAACAAAACAACTTTTCTGGATCCACCGTAAATTACGGTATCACCGTAATTTACGGTGAGCCCTGAGGATTCCTGGTCACCGTAAACCAGGGGATATTCACCGTAGCATGTCTGACCTATACCGTAAATTACGGTATTACCGTAATTTACGGTAGGTCCTGGAAATCCATGTCTTGTTTTGTTTAGTTCATTTCCTTCAAACCAATCTTGTAATTTGCTTTTCTCACAACCCATTACATCAAAATCTAGTATTTCTAACATGTGATAAATATTAACCAATAGCATAGAACAATCTATCATATTCCGGAATATAAATCATGTTTTACTTGATTATTTGACCCGTTTAAACAACAAGAGTTAATCATCAAACAAGGTAATTCAAACATCAAATTTCTAACAATTGTTTTGACCCGTCTCACTAGATTAAGACGAAAAGTCACTTCAGTGATATATTGATCTATCTTGTTTACCATGTTTTTCAAACTACAACATAAAACTATCGAATAATACATAATGTAACGAAACGGTAATTTCGTACCTTTAGAGCACGCCTTTCCCCCTTGAATTCCCTCCGGCTTGTCCGCTTGATGATCCGGACTCTTTGCCTAGAAAATTCAGTTTTACAACTTGTTTAGAACTCTTTTCATGACCATAATTGTATCATTATGAGTCATGATAATTTCTGCGTTTTCCTACTATTCTAGTATTTAAATCTTCGATTAGGCATTACTACGAACACCTAACGAGACAGATTTTTCTACAATTATTACTAAGTTCATGACATGAAATTTAACATCCAATTTCACTATAATTAAGCCACTTGTATCATTTAAACATTCAATTTGCTGAATTTCATCATACCATTCAGTTTTTCTCTAGATTAAGATTCACAATTCTAGTACTTGTCTAGTCTTCACACTATCATAAATCACCTACAATGATGATTGTAATTTCTTCAAGTAACATGCAATGATTTTCACAATTTATCATCTAGGGTTTAATCCTAAACAACATATTGCTTCAAGATTCATTCATGCATGACCTATCTAGGTCCAATTTCAGCTATTCACCATTAACCTAGAATTTATGGTGATTCAAAATATAAAAATTTTACATACCTTTTGATCCTTACTACAAGGGGATTACTAATTTACATTCAAGACTTGATTTAGGGCAGATTTGAAACTTCAATTTGGAGATTTGATATGAAACAAGGGTTTGAAGAAAACCCTGTGTCGCCCCCCCTTGCTCTCTGTTCGACCAGACACCAGCTTTTGGGTGTTTGGTTTTGTTTTGGTTATTATTAGTAACCTAAGTTTCAGTTTTGACAAGTTTACACCCTCAACTTTGATTTATCCTTAAGTTTGAGTGTTTTAACCCTATCATGGGTTATTTCAAGGCTTGTATTTAACTGAGTTAAAATTCCTAGTTGGTTGAATCTTGTTTATTTTACTTTTAAATTTTAATATAAGGATTTATATTTTCGGGGTGTTACAAGTCCACCCCCCTTAAAAAGGTTTCGTCCCCGAAACCGTAATACGTACCAAATAAAGTAGGGTGAAGACGTCGCATCTCCTCTTCGGACTCCCATGTAGTGTCCGAACCCTTCCTATGCTCCCATTTGACTTTGACTTGGTCAATTTGTTTATTTCGTAAACGTTTGACCTTTCTGTCTAAAATTTCAACCGGTCTTACCGCATAATTTAGACTATTATCCACTTCGATATCATCGTAATGGATATAGGTCGTTTCGTCTGCTAGGCACTTTCTTAATTGCGATACGTGAAACGTGCCATGGATCCCACTTAGCTCCTCCGGTAATTCAAGACGGTAAGCTACCTTGCCAACTCTCCCGATAATTTTAAATGACCCGATAAACCTTGGGCTTAACTTCCCCCTTTTTCTGAATCTAATAACGCCTTTCCATGGGGACACTTTTAGCATGACCATGTCACCGACTTGAAATTCAATTGGCCTTTTCCTTTTATCAACATACGCCTTTTGCCTGTCTTGAGCCGCTTTCAAGTGTGCCCGAACTTTATCAATCTTTTCGTTCGTGGCTCGTACTATATCTTGGTGGGCGAGTTCACGTGGACCCACTTCACCCCAACAAACCGGGGTTCGACACTTCCTACCGTAAAGCATTTCGTATGGTGCCATTTTAATACTAGATTGGTAACTGTTATTATACGAAAACTCGACTAACGGTAGGTGAACATCCCAACTGCCTCCAAAGTCGATTATACACGCCCGTAGCATGTCTCCCAATATTTGTATCGTTCTTTCACTTTGTCCATCCGTTTGAGGATGGTACGCAGTGCTAATGAACAATTTGGTCCCCATTTGTTCTTGGAAATCACGCCAGAAATTCGAGGTAAACCGGGTATCCCTATCGGACACGATGGACACCGGCACTCCATGACGTGCTATGATTTCATTGGTATAGACTTCTGACATCTTTTCTGACGTATAAGTCTCATGAATCGGAATGAAGTGAGCACTTTTCGTCAATCTATCCACCACTACCCATATGGCATCAAAACCACGATTCGTCCTAGGCAACTTGGTTAACAGGTCCATTGTAATATGTTCCCATTTCCAAACCGGAATTTCTAACGGTTGGAGTTTGCCGTATGGTTTCTGGTGCTCCGCCTTGACTTGTAAACATGTCAAGCATTTTTCCACATATTTCGCCACGTCCTTCTTCATTCCGGGCCACCAATAATTTTGTTTCAAATCATTGTACATCTTGGTTGCACCCGGATGAATCGAATAACGGGATTTATGAGCTTCGTTAAGTAGAAGCGCCTTTACTCCACAAGTATGTGGGACCCATATCCTTCCGGATCGAGTCTTTAACCCATGATTCCCATCCGTCAAATCTTTCAATTGACCAATTATTCTTTCTTTCTTCCAATTCTCTTCTTTTACTGCTTCTAACTGCGCCTCTCGAATACGTTCAAGTATACCCGAGGTCACCACGAGTTGCATCGACCTCACTCGTATTGGGACATAGTCCGCTTTTCTGCTTAGAGCGTCCGCTACCACGTTTGCTTTTCCGGGGTGATAATGTATCTCACAATCGTAGTCCTTCACCGTTTCCAGCCATCGCCTTTGTCGCATATTTAACTCCTTCTGATCAAAGAAGTATTTCAAGCTCTTGTGATCGGTGAATATGGTGCACTTTACCCCATACAAGTAATGCCTCCATATTTTTAATGCAAACACTACCGCTGCCAATTCGAGATCGTGCGTGGGGTATTTCTTCTCGTGTATCTTCAATTGTCTCGAGGCATAGGCTATTACCTTGCCCCGTTGCATCAACACGCAACCGAGCCCCGATAATGAAGCATCCGAATAAACCACCATGTCGTCGACTCCGTCTGGCAATGTCAGTACTGGAGCTTGGGTTAGCATTTCTTTTAGCGTTTGAAACGCTTTCTCTTGATCAATTCCCCAAATAAACTTTGCTTTCTTTTGAGTTAGCTTGGTTAGCGGTGACGCAATTTTAGAGAAATCTTGAATGAATCTCCTATAGTACCCCGCAAGCCCCAAAAAGCTTCTAATTTCTGAAGGGTTCTTCGGGGGATTCCATTTTGACACTGCCTCTATCTTTGACGGATCCACCAATACTCCGTCGGCATTTATGACATGGCCTAAAAATTGAACCTCTCGTAACCAAAAGGCACATTTAGAGAATTTTGCATATAACTTCTTTCGCCTAAGTGTCTCTAACACTTCTTGTAAGTGGTGCGCGTGTTCAGCTTCACTTTTCGAGTACACCAAGATATCATCGATAAACACGATGACCGACTTATCCAACATTGGCTTGCAAACCCGGTTCATGAGGTCCATGAAAGCAGCGGGTGCATTTGTTAGCCCAAATGACATCACGAGGAATTCGAAATGTCCGTATCTCGTGCTGAAAGCCGTCTTCGGCACATTTTCTTCTTTGACCTTTAGTTGATGATACCCCGATCTAAGGTCAATTTTGGAAAACCAATTCGCACCTTGTAGTTGGTCGAATAAATCATCTATCCTCGGGAGCGGGTATCGGTTCTTTACCGTGAGTTTGTTTAACTCTCGGTAATCAATACACATGCGCATGCTCCCGTCTTTCTTCCTCACAAACAATACCGGTGCGCCCCAAGGAGACACACTCGGCCTTATGAATCCCTTGTCAAGCAGGTCTTGGATTTGGGACATCAACTCTTGTAGTTCCGACGGTGCAAGTCGGTACGGGGCTTTTGCTACAGGTTTCGCGCCCGGAATCAATTCGATCCCGAACTCTACTTCCCGTTCAGGCGGTATCCCCGGTAAATCTTCCGGAAAAACATCTTCATAATCTCGTACTACCGGTACATCTCCAATCTTTCGTGATTCTTTCTCGGTCTCATTTGCATAAATTATGAATGCCTTGCATCCTCGCTTCATTAGCTTGTGAGCTTTCAACATCGAGCATACTATGGGGTTGCCTCCTTTTTCGCCATAAATGGTGACGTGTTTCCCGCTCGGAGATGTTAGTTTTATCTCTTTACGGAAACACACGACCTTTGCATGGTGTCGAGATAGCCAATCCATCCCAACGACTACTTGAAATTCTCCCATCGACATAGGGATTAAATTTATCGAGTATTCTTCATCGTCAATGCTCAGTTTACAATTTTCACATACATCAAAAACAATAAAGCTTTTATTATTACCTATCTCTACTTCTAAAGGCACATTTAATTTTGTTAGAATAAATGAAGGATGTCGAATAAGTCCATATGAAACAAAGGATTTATTCGCACCCGTATCAAATAACACGTGTGCAGGAATTGAATTTACAGCAAATATACCTGAGACCACGTCAGGTTCAACCTTTGCTTCTGCGGCAGTTAGTTGGAAAGATCTTGCCTTTGCTTTCGGGGCTTCACCTTTCGATTCTTGCCCATCCTTCTTTCCAACCAATTCCGGGCATTCCGACTTCTTGTGACCCGTTCGATAACAGTTGTAACAAACCGTCACTTTCTCCGGGCATGACATAGCCATATGTCCCGTTTTCTTGCATATGGGACAAGGCTTATCCTTGTAACGACATTCTCCCTTATGACCCTTCCCGCAGATTCTACAACTTGGCGACCACCCGCCTTTCGTCTCAGATTTCTTTGCATTTTCGTTTGTTCGTGCCTTCTTAGTAGGGCTTGGATTCGCATCTTGTGCCCTTCGTTCACCCCGTTCTATGCTCTTTTTCAATTCGATCTCCCTTTCCCGAGCAGCATTGACAATCTCGGTAAGGGTCTCGTATTTTGAAGGGGTTATGAACTCTCTATACTCCGCACTTAGCATGTTATGGTAGTAATAGACTTTTTGTTCTTCGTTTGTCACCAAATCATCACAGAACTTTATCTTGTCCATAAACATCCCCGTGATCTTGTCTATGGATTCACCCTTGTGTCTGAGTTGCATAAACTCTTCCTTGATTCTATTTATGACCGCTTTGGGACTATGGTGTTTAAGAAACGGCGTCTTAAACTCCTCCCATGTCATGGCCTTAGCCGCTTCATTTCCAATCTCCTTCTTTTTGTTGTCCCACCAATCTTTCGCTTGACTTCTTAATTGACCCGTACCATAAGCTACGTAGTCGTTTTCATCACAATGAGATCTCTCGAATACTCCTTCGATATCACTTAGCCATCGTTGGCACACAATTGGATCAACCTCTCCATTATATAATGGTGGTTTACAGGCCATGAATTCCTTGTATGAACAAGGCTTTCGTCCACCATGCTTTTCCTTTGCTGAATTGGAATCATCTTCCAATTTCTTGATTCTTTCTTCTACTATTGATAAAACTGTGTTTTGAATTTTATCAATAAAGCCCGACAGGCTGTTTTCAATCGCCTTTCCGACCTCTTCGGCAATCACTTCTTTCATTTGCTCGGTGACTCTTGGCACCGCATTATCATTACCTTCATCAGCCATCTCTATTTCTGAAATGTTTACATAGTTTGTTAAACATTCCATTTATAACACATGCTTTACTTGTTTTGATTTAATCAAGTTCATAACTTGATTTAATCATTCTTGTTTCAATTCAATCAAGTTCGTAACTTGATTTAATCATTCTTGTTTCTATTCAATCAAGTCCGTGACTTGATTTAATAATTCTTGTTTCTATTCAATCAAGTCCGTGACTTGATTTAATAATTCTTGTTTCATGCATTTCTTGTTTTTGAGTGAGCTTACACACTCTTTTCATGTATATTTGTTCATTTCTCATTTTATACATAGTACATAATTTATTAATAAAATAAATTAATTCTTACCGGACGATCGATCAAGCTTGAACCGAACACTTATTGACAACCTTGAGCTCTGATTACCAACTTGTAACACCCTAAATTTTACCCATGATGTTTATAATAGTTTGTACCATTTCTAATAAAATATTGTTTACAAAATCTGACTATCATATCAAAGTTCATAACTTACATCAAACTTAGTCAACTAATAACTAAGTTGAAACATTTAAAAAGATGTTCAAAACATATTTACATCCCATACACAAAAGTTTAAAGATTCAAAACGTAGCGGAAGCTTAGAAATGTAGTGTTCGGTTCTTCAATAATCACTTGATCGCCACCCATAAGATTTGCCAATTTACCTATGATCAAAACCATTAAAAACATTAGTTTTGACGTTATTGTATAATATAATCACAAGGTTGAACATCACATTTGAAATAATAAAAACAAAACAACTTTTCTGGATCCACCGTAAATTACGGTATCACCGTAATTTACGGTGAGCCCTGAGGATTCCTGGTCACCGTAAACCAGGGGATATTCTCCGTAGCATGTCTGACCTATACCGTAAATTACGGTATTACCGTAATTTACGGTAGGTCCTGGAAATCCATGTCTTGTTTTGTTTAGTTCATTTCCTTCAAACCAATCTTGTAATTTGCTTTTCTCACAACCCATTACATCCAAATCTAGTATTTCTAACATGTGATAAATATTAACCAATAGCATAGAACAATCTATCATATTCCGGAATATAAATCATGTTTTACTTGATTATTTGACCCGTTTAAACAACAAGAGTTAATCATCAAACAAGGTAATTCAAACATCAAATTTATAACAATTGTTTTGACCCGTCTCACTAGATTAAGACGAAAAGTCACTTCAGTGATATATTGATCTATCTTGTTTACCATGTTTTTCAAACTACAACATAAAACTATCGAATAATACATAATGTAACGAAACGGTAATTTCGTACCTTTAGAGCACGCCTTTCCCCCTTGAATTCCCTCCGGCTTGTCCGCTTGATGATCCGGACTCTTTGCCTAGAAAATTCAGTTTTACAACTTGTTTAGAACTCTTTTCATGACCATAATTGTATCATTATGAGTCATGATAATTTCTGCGTTTTCCTACTATTCTAGTATTTAAATCTTCGATTAGGCATTACTACGAACACCTAACGAGACAGATTTTTCTACAATTATTACTAAGTTCATGACATGAAATTTAACATCCAATTTCACTATAATTAAGCCACTTGTATCATTTAAACATTCAATTTGCTGAATTTCATCATACCATTCAGTTTTTCTCTAGATTAAGATTCACAATTCTAGTACTTGTCTAGTCTTCACACTATCATAAATCACCTACAATGATGATTGTAATTTCTTCAAGTAACATGCAATGATTTTCACAATTTATCATCTAGGGTTTAATCCTAAACAACATATTGCTTCAAGATTCATTCATGCATGACCTATCTAGGTCCAATTTCAGCTATTCACCATTAACCTAGAATTTATGGTGATTCAAAATATAAAAATTTTACATACCTTTTGATCCTTACTACAAGGGGATTACTAATTTACATTCAAGACTTGATTTAGGGCAGATTTGAAACTTCAATTTGGAGATTTGATATGAAACAAGGGTTTGAAGAAAACCCTGTGTCGCCCCCCCTTGCTCTCTGTTCGACCAGACACCAGCTTTTGGGTGTTTGGTTTTGTTTTGGTTATTATTAGTAACCTAAGTTTCAGTTTTGACAAGTTTACACCCTCAACTTTGATTTATCCTTAAGTTTGAGTGTTTTAACCCTATCATGGGTTATTTCAAGGCTTGTATTTAACTAAGTTAAAATTCCTAGTTGGTTGAATCTTGTTTATTTTACTTTTAAATTTTAATATAAGGATTTATATTTTCGGGGTGTTACACAAGGTTACAAGCATGGAAGGGTACAAACATTTTCTCACCATAGTTGATGACTTTACCAGATCCGTATGGGTCTATGTAATGAAGTCCAAATCTGAAGTCTTTGAAAATACACAAAGCTTTTACAACCTTATCAAAACCCAATTCGAAGTCAACATCAAAGTCTTTAGGAGTGATAATGGTTCAGAGTTCATTAACTCTCAAATGTCTGATTTTGTTAAAACTAAAGGTATCATACATCAAACCTCATGTACGTATACTCCACAACAAAATGGTGTTGTGGAGAGAAAACATAGACACCTGTTAAACGTTGCAAGAGCTTTGTTATTTCAGTCAAAAGTTCCTCTTAAATGCTGGTCTGAATGTGTGCTTACTGCTTCATACTTAATTAACAGGCTTCCTTCTTATGTGTTGCATGGTAGTTCTCTTTATGAAATGTTGTTTGGATTCAAACCTTCTCTTGATCACTTGAAAGTTTTTGGTTGTCTTTGTTTTTTCACTGTTTTAGACAATTCTGATAAACTTGAGGAATGAGCTGAAAAATGTGTTTGCATGGGGTATTCAAACTTTAAAAAGGGATATAAGGTCTGGAGTTTAGACCAAAAGAAGTTCATTTTCTCTAGAGATGTGAGCTTCTGTGAAACTGTTTTCCCTTTAAAAAATAACCATCCAGGTTCAAAACTACACAAATCTTTTAAACCAACTAAATTTCTTTGACAATTTTGAAACTTCAAGTGATACAAATCCCGATGATGAAGAGAAGGCTGTCACTGATTCACCTGTTGTGACTCAGCAACACAGTGATGAGGTTGAATCGACTGCTATGAATGATACACAGCAGTCCTTAGAGTCTGATGTATGTCTAACAACCATGAGTCCACAAGTGTTGAACCTGGTCCTGTGAGGGTTGAGTCAAGCAGTAGCAATGATGAATCAAACCTTCCTGAGGGTACTCAACCTATTAGGAGATCGTCTAGACCTGTGTCTGCTCCAAAAAGATTTAATGACTTTGTTGTTGGTCATGCCAAGTATAGTTACGATAACTTTGTAGATTATTCCAACTTGCCTAGGGAGAATATTTGTTTGGCTGCCAATGTTAATAAAATTATTGAACCATCCACCTATAAAGATGCCATTAAGGATAAACGGTGGATAGATGCTATGAATGAAGAGTTATCAGCTCTTCACCGAAATAACACGTGGGAAATAGTTGATCTACCAAGTGGTAAAAAACTCATTGGTTGTAAATGGGTGTTTAAGGTCAAATACAAGTCTACAGGTGAGATCGGTAGGTTTAAAGCTAGGCTCGTCGCTAAAGGTTTTAACCAATGAGAGGGCATAGACTTTGAAGAAACCTTCTCACCTGTAGTTAAAATGGTCATTGTTAGATGTGTCATCAGCTTATCTGTTCAAAATAACTGGCCAATGTACCAACTTGATGTTAATAATGCCTTCCTTTATGGGCAGCTTAAGGAAGAAGTCTTTATGTATCTACCTGATGGTCTAAGTGTCAAACACCAAAACAAAGTTTGAAATTGAACAAGTCCTTGTATGGGCTCAAACAGGCCCCACACATGTGGAATGAAAGACTTGTTCAAACCCTTATTAAATTTGGCTTTAATCAGTCCAAATGTGATCACTCTATATTTATCATGTCTAAAAATGGCGTCTTTATTGTTTTACTTGTCTATGTGGATGACATTGTTCTCACTGGGAACAATGAAGAAAAGATAAAGGAGGTCAAAAACCTTTTAAAAACTGAATTTCTGATTAAGGATCTTGGATTACTGAAATTTTTTCTTGGGATTAAAGTTATAAAAACCAACGATGGGGTGTGTCTTTCACAGAGAAAATACTGCATGGACCTTCTAAATGAGTATGGGATGAGCGGGAGCAAACCTGCTAGTTGTTCTATTGAACAAAATCATGTTTTAACAAACTTAACAAAAAACGAAACCAATACGGTTGACGTTACACAATATCAAAAATTAGTTGGTAAACTCATCTACTTATCCCATACTCGTCCTGACATCGCATATTCTGTACACTATCTATCTCAGTTTATGCACAAACCCACTGAAGCTCATACTAGGATAGCCTTCAAAGTTTTACGGTATCTCAAAGTGTAACACCCCGTGTTTT
>JARYGA010009814.1:0-33776 GCA_030545235.1 Helianthus tuberosus | reverse complement strand
TTTGACTCATTGCCGAATGATCAAGATTGGCAATACTTCGCCTTAATGTTGAAAAACACAATCAAGTCTGAAGATTTAACAGTGGATTTGCTGATCGAAAGACTTGAAAGCCACGAGTTGGAGATAAAGAGATCTAAAGTCAACAATCCAGCTTATTAGCAGAATGTGGAGTTATACTACAGAGGAAATCTACCACAGACTGGGTCTCCAAGAACAGCATTTTCTGCAGAAAGCTCAAATTCTGTAAACAATGAAAGTCCTCACAGTGGTTTTCACAGTGGATCTTTTTCAACAACATCGAGCCAATCTGCATCAAAGAATGTATTCCAATGCAACATTGCAGTAGATTTGAAGAATACTCAAAATTTCAATGAGGAGTCTGCAAAGCAACAAATGGTCTTCTTAGCATCTGTGTTGGAGTCGTATGAAAGTCTCGTTGCAGGGAAGATAGGCAACACCAACCTAACTAAGGAAGACTACGATCAAATCGATCCTGAGGAGATGGAATTGATCGATATACGGTGGTGTATGGCTAGTGCAGTGAGGAGGACACAACGTTTTATGGAAATTACCGGAAGGCAGTTTATTGGTGGACCTTCTACCAAGTTAGGCTTTGATAAATCCAAAGTGACATGCTTTAAATGCAAACAGAAAGGTCATTTTAAACGTGAATGCAGAAATGCTTATGCTGATGATACTGCTAATCCGTTCAATGAAGATTACTACAAGAAAGCAATCTATCATCAGAACAAGTCTGAACCTCCCAGAATGAAGCATGTTGAAGAAAAATCAAGAGCTCTTGCAGTTATTCATGACGATGAAGGTTATGACTGGAGTCAAGTTCTCCCTGAAGAAGATGCAGTTGGATATGCATTTGTGGCTAATGTTGATCATGATCTATGGTGGAGAAGAGATTATGCGAGATGGGAAATTGAAAAATTCAGAGAACCATTCAAAGAAGCCCAGAGAGCCAAAAGATGGAATGACGAATTGGAATGTTACATGGATCCACGGGGTAATCCAGTTGTTGACCCATCAAAGGTGGATTTTGAAGCTGTAACAAATTTGTTTCCAAGTCAGGCTACTTTCAATACAAGAAGGTTATCTGATAAAGAATATTTGCCGGATTTATTGAACAAAATAAAAGAAGTTTGTGAAGCAAGTCTACCAAAGGTGGTAGAAATGAAGAACAGAAAAGAAGAAGAGTTGAAAAAGATGGTAGAAGAAGTGAAGATTACTGCAAAGCTTGCTGCTGAAGAAGAGTAGAAGATTGAAGAAGAACAGAAAGAAGAAGAAGAAGAAGAGAACAAAAAGGAAGATCAGACAGAAGAACCGGTGCTGAAAGAGACTGAGGTAAATGAATCTTCTGATCTATCAAATGTTGAAATTATTGATAACAATGAAAACAAGTGCAGGAATTGCATAGAAATGTGCAAAGCTTGTACTGAAAAAGATGATATAATCAAAACAAAAGATATTGAAACAAATAAAATTGAAAATGTTTTCAAAATAAAATGTAAAGAAATGATTGAAAAAGAAGAAATTTTGAAACTAAAGGTTGAAAAGTTAACACAGAAATGTCATGGTCTTGAAGAAGAAAATAAGATTTTGAAAGAAATGTGTACAACTAAATGTGTTGGTTGTGTGGAGAAAGATAATAAGTTTCAAGATTTTCAAAAAGAGTATGATAATTTGAAGTGGTTGAGTCAGAGAGTACAAGAAGCTTATGATACTTTGAAGAGTCAAGTCAAATATTTTGACCAAAGATTGTCTGAAACTTTAACAACCAAAGAACTGTATGAGAGAAAGTTTAAAGAAAAGAAACTTGAAATAAACAAGTGTGTTGATGAAGTTGCTAATCTCAAACAAGTTCTGGCTGAAAAAGAAAAGGTTGTTACCAAACTTCAAAGTTATCATAACTCTTCGTACATTCTCGAACGCATTTTCAACATCACACCAGATGACAAAGATACTGATAAGAATAAAAAAGGTATTGGTTCAGAATTTCATCAGGTACCACCACCATTGAGAAACAATTATACTTTTTATGATGAGGAAAAGGTGGCAAAAGGTCTGAACATAGTTGACCAATTACCTGAAGGTATCGATGTGACTTACGCCAAATCTGATGAAGCTGATGATTCAGAGGTGGTAAGTAAGGTTGTTGAAAGCGTTCTGAAAGATGAATCAAACAAAGGTAAGTCTGAATCGTATGATGAAAATGAGGGAAATTTTCATGATGGCTATCTTAAACAGACAAAATCCGAGAAAAATTTGAATGATGATTCAAAAGGATTGGTTTATACCATGATTGGATCGGACAAATTATTCTTAGATGTTGTATTCCCGATTCAGAATGTGATTTCAGAAAAGGTTGATAAAGTTTTCAAAATGGTTGAGATTGAAAAATCTAAAATTTCAAAATTTGCTGGAAAAGGTCACAAATCTTTTTATAACAAACCTGGTTACAAGAAGAAAAACATGAAGGCTGGGTTGGGTTATAAGAAGAAACAGAATTGGAAGAAAAATGAAATACAAAATTTTCAGGCAAAGATGAGTTTTGTTCAAGGAAAAAGTGTTGAAGAAGAGGAAAAACTCAAATTTAGACAACAGTCTAATGAAGAGTTTTGTGCTCAAAAGAAAAGGCAACAACCACAGGTTAAAGATGTTTCAAAAAGAACATGTTTTAAGTGTGATCAATTAGGACATCTTGCACGAAAGTGTCCGAATCTGAAACCTGTGGATGTTGACAAAAAGAAGTCTGAAAATGTTGAGAAAAAGAAATCTGAAGGTGTGAAACAAAGGTTAGTCAGATTTGATTCAAAACAAACTTGGAGGTACAATACAAACAAGTTTGCTTCGAATCAAACTTGGAAACCAAAACAGACTAGGTCTGATTCAAAACAAACACAGATTTTTTACACACCCAGATTCAGAACAACGCAAAGTTGGCAAAAATCGGTTGATATGACAAAACCCCAAGAGTTTTGGAAACCAAAAAATGTTGTTCAAAAACAAAATGTTCAAAAAGATTCACATTTTTACAAAACAGGTACTCCAACAGGTCAAAAATGGAGTGCTAAGAAACAAGTAATTTTGGTAAAAGATGAGAAAGTTGAAGTCAAAGTTGAAAAAGTTTTTGATGAGAAAGATTTTCCGAAATTGAATGATACATATTGTGTTGAAATGCCTAAGGTTCAACAGACCTGGGCTAAATTGTTCAAGTAATCAAGTAGTCTGAATGTGCAGGTGCTCAAGAGAACTGAATATTATCAAGTGGAGTGTTGGAGCAGCCTGGCACAACAGGAGGAGAAGGCTGCTGAACCCTGGTTTGGTTGAACAGGAAGTTTATCGTTTTCTGTACATAAATAAACAATATTAAAAAAAATTTAAAAATTTAAAAATAAAAAATATGTTTGTTTTTAAATTTGTCAAAAATCAAAATTTAAAAAAAAAATGTTGCTTGTATACGCCGAAACCCTCACGGCTGAACAAACATGATTAATTTCACAAGATTGAAAAACGGTTTTCAAACTGTAAAATATCAATGTGTTGTAAATCATGGGGGTATGTTATTTTTTTGCAAATCAGTGCATGAGAAGCAGAAAATGGATGGCGAGACAAAGCTATCAGTATTGGTTGTCAAATTTTCTTTAAATGGTTTTGCATTTTAGGGGGGGTAAGAAATTGTCAGAAAATCCAAAAACATTAGAAAATTTGAAAAAGCCAAAAACATGATAAATTCAAAAATTGAGAAAATGATAGTACATCAGTAGACAGTTATAGTATGCTAAAGAATTGAAATGATTAAATAGCGTTAAACAGTCTCACTGATGATATGCCGATAGGTTTTTATACATTTAGTAAACTTTTTCGGGATATAAACCTAAATCCTTACTTGCTTATTTCGTGGGGAACACTACTTGGATATATAGGTAACCCCTGAAATTTCGTTTGAAAGATCCCTCTTTCTGAGATACTAGGTCTTTATGCTTTGTGATATCTGGGGTATTATCCCGGGACTTCTGATTTTGCGAAAGCAATGGCCTAGTCCCCGCATAATACTTTCCGCATTGCTTGAAATATAGCACAGCCCTCAGCAAATTGATGAAACAATAAAATTGATAATCATTGCTGTTGAAGAAAAGATCCTCTAAACGGGACACACCTAAAGTCGAACCGTCATCTCTCTGCTGAACGAAAGTTCTGACCTGAGCTCTCACGGTTTCGCATCTAACCCCTTACATATATCATCTAGGTATACTCATCTGTAAGACTGAATATTGGGATCTGGATACGGGAGTATATTCAAGAGGTGGGACACATGAATGAGTTTAAGTTCTTAAAACATCTAATTCGTATCCTGAATCAGTTGAAATTTGTGTGAAAATTTAAGTGGACCAGTATATCGACAATCTAAGTGAATTGTTTAATTCTTAATGTGTAACTAAGCTCAACGGTGCTAGTGATTTGTCATAAACTGATATGATCCTCTGACGCAAACTTAAACAAAAATATTGTCTGTATATATGTTTGTACATATTTCGTTATTGCTTTATATTTTCAGAAAATACAAAAAGATTTTTGATTCTGATTTATTTTCGACAACCGATGTCTGAGTGCTGAGTTTCAAAATCTAAGTAAGCTGATTGTGTTTCTGAAAATAAAACAAGATCATTAATTTGAAACTTGAAATTTTTTAAACAAAAATCAAAAACAGTTTGTGATATCTCCAAGGTCATTAGTTTGGACTTGGATGATTAACTGTGGGGGATTTGGATGCTTATCTTGTTATAGAGCTAGTTTTCGATTCGATGAAACTGCCAAATTCATGAGAATTGTTAATTTAGGAAATTGAATTGCCAGATTATGAGTTCTGAAAATTTAAAATGTTGTTACTTATAAATGTATGAGTGTTGCAGGAAAGAGTCCAGACTACGATCCCGGAAGCTGAGTCTAAGGGGGAGACTGAAGACGAGCTCGAAGCAAGGGGGAGCTTGTAACCTGAAAGCCAGGTGTCGATCCCAAAGCATGGAAGCTTGACGAAAGGGGGAGCCTGATGAAGAAAAGAGTTTACAGAAAGGGGGAGCTGAAGCTGAAGACAGATTCACCGGGATTCTGTTCAAGAAAGAAGGAGTCTATGTTTGCTGAAAACATGTTAAAGCTTCAAGAAGACTCAGAGAGAAAGAAAAGACAAGACGCTACGAGATTGACTGCGGCAATATCCAAGGGGGAGTCTGTTAGTGCAGTATGTGTCTATCGCCTCCGTCAATCAGAACCGTAGCAGAAAATGAAGAATACTAGACTTTATGATGTAATATTTAGTTAAAAGGGCAAGGTGGCAATCTTGTAAATAAGGAGAAATCCTTATAATCTTGTGCCTTTAAATAGAGCCTTAGACTTAAGAATTAGAACTTTTGCTCATTTGGTGTTTTAGAGAGCTCTAGATCTAGAGAGAGAATCTAGAGAGAGAAAGTGATTCAAGGTTCTTGTACTCGTCAAATCTTTCAATAGAATCAGATTATTTGTACATTTTTGTGTTTAGGTCACGTTCGTGTACGGATTCCGCACGTCACACGTTCGGTTCACAATCGTTTCGGAGTCAAAACCGGTCCTTACAAGGAGTACAACAGCAATTTGCTGAGCGATCAAGGCTGCCATTGTGGCGTCTTGAGTTTGATCACGTCGAGGAGGCATCTAAAAGAAAAGGAACACAAGGAAATGTGTGAGATTGACATAAGACAATCAAAAGGAGTATTGAAAATATCGACAAAACAAAGGAAGGTGGTCATTTGTTCGTTACTTAAAACAAACAAACAACACAGTGACTAATCAAAGTAAATAGGTCTACACAATGCATAATGAAGACATGCTTTAGCCTATAAGTGGACACTCACCCTAAGAGCTCCCGGGTAAGAGTGACTGGTCCGATTATGTGGATTTGTACGAACACTCTAGCCTTAGACAGAAAACTCAGGGTACAGGCACCCACCCTTCCGGATTGCACGTGGTTACATTATTAAGACTCAAACTTTGACGAGATTTGAAAACTTTAAAGGCGTAAAGCCTAAAAACTAATCATCTAAGGAAAGATGATCGATTTTCAAATGGAAATTGAGATTTGTGTACTTGTTTTGGTAATCACCTAAGGATAGGTGATAGTATTGTTTTAAGATCTAAACACAAGGTAACTTGTGTTAGGGTCCTAGAAAGGTTATAGTCTAGGTCAAAATTTTACTAATAACCTAATTCCCTATAACCATGAGCTCTGATACCAACTCTTCTGTCACACCCCGACCGCGTAAAACAACAAACCACGACGGAAACGTCGGGGAGTCGTGTGGCAGAATTATTGTTTCAAAACACATGATAATTAAAGTTAAGTTTTACAAGCTAAAATTATTACATTGTCTTACTTCAAACAAAACACATAACATAAAAAGTGATAACTTTCTTGATTTTAGATTGCTAAGGCCCAAGTCGCCCTAAGTGTAGCTTGCTCACATCAAATATTCGCTCCTAAAACATATGTGAAAGTAAATACGTCAGCATAAAAATGTCTGTGAGTAACATAGGTTTAGTGTTGAAGATTCATGACTTTGAATCTTAAAAGAAATGTTTAATGAAAAGTAGTCATGAACCTTATAAAATATTTTCTTTTATAAAATCATATGAAAAATCAAATGATATAAAAGAATGATGTATGGTTAAGTGAATAACCAAATGAAAATAATATGTATAAAATATTTCATGCCTTGTCTTTGTTGAAGTGGTTTAGATAACGCCACGATATGCAATACAATAAAAGCACTTATATATAGGAAGTACCAGCGGCGTATCCACCAAGTTTTTATCATATTACACACGTTTCGTTACTTAAATCACTTATTAATAACCATGAAAAAATGTCTTGTTTAAATGTCAATGTCCAATGTCAAATGTCATGTGTAAACAATGTCAAATGTCAAGTATAAACAAATGTATTTTGAAATCAAATGTCATGTACAAAACAAGGTCTTTGGATAACCAAAAGTTAAAATCAAAAGTTATGTTTTGAAAACCATTGCTTTTATCGATATGAAAATTTATGTGGTTTGTCTATCGCATACACTCAAGCCTTGAGACTGTCGGATAAACCCTTATCAGGATCAAGGTTTATCAAAAATGTGTTCAGATTCTGTCATTCCCCTTCTGAAATTCCTAGAAAGCGGGAACGGGATTTGTCAAGTCCTATAGCGCTATTACATACTACCGAGCGGCGTGATCAATGTTAATGAATGTACTACTAACCGGTTAAACGTACCAAATGTCCTTTTCAATGTAAGCATGTCTTGAGAAATGTCTTTGTAAAACCATGCATTAGGCATACTAAGTCAATATGCCAATAAAATGTCTTTGAAATAATGTATTATATGTAATATGTAATAAAACATGTATAATGTCATGAAAACGAAAAGTAAAGTTATGCACATATGCTTCACCCCAAAACATTTGAAAACGTAAAATAGGGGAACTATGTACTCACCTTTGGGTGCGTTTTTATATGTTAACACAATCCCTCAAATTGTTTATTCTTCCTAAATTAAATAAGAACGATTTAATAATCAAAACTCACAAAAATACCTAAGTTTCTCCGATACTTAGAATTTTCACATAACTTCGAGATTTTCTCGAAAAGTTATTATTTTTGATTATAATGGTGTATTTGTATATATATGAGTTCATATATATTTAAAAAAAACTTTACGACTTGAACGATTTTATTGGTGACCCTCATCATGTTATAAGCAATATATCTACGATTTGTGCGTCGTAATATATATACTTATTGTGACATAAAATAAATATCGTAACACACATAATCTTGTCAACTATAAACATGTCATCATACACATATTATAAATCACATAACATCTTGTAACACATAAAACTTACCCATGAACAACCCATTCTAGTGTACATTGCAAAACGCGTATTTTAGCGATTCGGTAACGTTTTTGGGCGTCGGAAGTCACGTATGACTAACCAAAGACCAAGTAAACTTAATATAAGTTAAAATACTTATTTTTATATCAAAAATATCAGTTTACTTACTGATCTAAAATAGTTTTATAAAAAACCTCCGAAAAGCCGATTTTTAACCGTTTTACCGCATAGTTTTGCATCAAACGTTACCCTAACCATCCCAAATCATAACGACTTGATATTTTAACATAACCCATGTTATTTACTGAATAAAATAGTGGTTATACTCATGATAGTTCAGGTCTCACATAAAGCACATAAATCATGCAAATTTCACATATTTTACCACTTTCCAAGCTATATGTACAACATGTAAAGCTATCAAACCTATGACAAAGTTTCGTGCCATTATAATATACCAAATAATGTTATTTTTAGTGTTTATAATCTGTTCTAAAAAGTTTTTGTCATACAATCATTTTTTTTATCATTTCTTGAGCTTTATATCAACATGTATTCTTATGTACAAGTGTCTAAAGCACATTATCATATCATCATCATTTCATTTAAATGCATCAAACATGTAATTTATTCATGTTTACTTAGTGATTTAATTGAACATTCATCATATCATGCACAAATTATCAAACACTTGCATTTTGGCTATCATTCAAGAACATGCAACAACTTAAAAATTCTCAAATATGTCTAATAAATGTTCGGCCATTTACATGTCAAAATACTAACATTATTTCAAATTATAACTCATGATTCAATCACTCCTTTATATCTCTAACATATTTGCACATAATCTTTTTCATGCAAGCAAACACCCTAAATAAGTATTTATAAAAAAATCAACTCAAACTCAAATCTCATATACATACATATGTATATACGGTTATACATACACACATATATACTACCATTTTTATTTTGTATCAAGACCCATTTCTTTTTAGATTTCAAGTTTGTGAAAAATTCCAAGATTCAAGAGAAACTTCCAATCATCAAGAACAACCAAGAATCAAGTGTATGATTTAAACATAAACTTTATACCTTCAAGATTCAAGTTAGTTTTTTGATGAGATTTTGATGATATGGAGCTTGAAATCACTTGAAAACACCTTGGAAACTCCTTTGGATCTTCACACCAACTTGAAACTAGCTTGGAATGGAGTTTAATCTTCAAGAACAAGGTTGAAAAATTGGAAATGGGAGTGGTGGTGGTGGTGTGTACGGTTATGGGGGAGAGAGAGAGAGAGGAAGATGGAGTGAAGTTGTGAAGGTATGATGAAGATCTCTTGAGTTATCACCCCATACTTATAATCTTCCAACCAATATTTTGTTCACACAATCAAGAAAAGATCCAATAAAATAATATTCAAATCTTGGAGTACGGTGGTGGGTCCTTGTGACCGTAAATTCCAAGGGGGGGGGGGGGTAAATGTAAGTTTGAATGGTAAAAATAGATAATAGTTGGAGGTTAAGTGTAATGTCTAGTGTTTTAATCCCGGTTTATGGCTTTTTATATTATTTTTATTATTCTATAAAAATAAACTCGCCAAAATATTACTGAAATAAATATTAGTTGCCGAGACTGGCTGCGTTGTCTGCGTTTTGCAGTAGAAACACTGTGTTACGCAGTAACACGCGGTACGCACTTAAACTTTGAAAAATAACGTTATTTAAGCGTTTTAATTTATTTTTCAACACGAACATGATTAAAAATAAAATTTTAATCATAACAGAATATTTTTAGGATTTAAATATTATCCGGGCGGTCACCAACGTTCGTTACGCAGTTTGTCACAAATAGTTCTAAAGTTCGAATAAACATGTTTTTGCCATACCGAATCCTTCGAAACTTATTTCTAAGTTATGTAAAGGGTATTTAGGGTATGTTTGGCTTATGTCACAGTTCCGGAGAGTACGTCGCGTTAAACTGATTATGTTTACGTAACGGTTTATGATTTCACTTCCAGAACAGGTTTGAATGTTCGGAATTGAACAATGATTGAAAACGTACTAATGTCACAAATAATTAAACAAATATTGAAATTAAAACACCATATTTTATTAAATACAAAGTTGTTCGGAACAGTACAAGGATTAAAATACACATATGTCACATTCTAAGGTATTTCTGTTGGGTTTTTCACATGTTTATCAAAGTGATTTTATCCATGTAAGATCAAAACGCAGCGGAAAACTTATTTAAAACATGTTACTTACAAGATATAACATTCATTTTATATGTAAAACCCAATACCCGGATGCATATACGAACATGCATGCTATCAAACACAACCATAGGTTGTTTTAGAATACTACCTTCTTGGAGTAAAAGATATGAAGTGGATGATGCTTGTTGAATGGAAATCTTCAAGAGTAGAAGACCTCAAGCTTGTATACCCCAAGCCTTCCAACAAACACCTTGATTTTAGCTAGGATTTTTCACACTTAAGATCAAACTTGAGAACCCTTGGAACCACCTTATGTTGGCCAAAAATTTGAGAGCAAATTTTCAAGTCTTCTCTTTCATTTTTGTCATGCAAAAATGTTATAAATTTTTGAGAGAATTTGTGACAACCCTCACAAAACCAGGTATCCGTACAGTAAATTAATATTTAATTGGTGCTTAATGACTATGCTTGATTACAATTGTGATTAAACTACTTTCTGCTTTCTGATACATACATACATACTCATGCATCACATTTTATTACTGTCACTCCATTCATTACACACAAACATTAGTGACAAACTTGATGCGCCAAGCATAGTTAGCACAGTGAACGGATAACCCAGTAAATATGCTGACAATGCCAACACCTAGACAGACATTATATTGAGGCCAGTATGAGTCGGGAATAAAGTACAACACTAGTAGTGAGTGTAGGGAGGTGAGGATCATAAAACTGCGTCACTAGGTGATAGTTATAGTGCCCGGAAGTGCCTAAAACATACTTAAAGTGAAGAATTCTGCACTAGTTAACCAAAATTCAGCATTTAACAATGCTAGTAAAGTGTAAAAACTTGGCAAAATAGTCCTAGACACTTTCCAAAGTGTTGGTAATTTAATGTGTCACTAAAAACAATATAAACGACACTTTAAAGCTTTATTTAACACTTTAACGGATCAACATCCAACCGAACAACCGGACTTTACCCGGAATATAAAAATATTGCCAAAGACATTGTTCTTATTTTTTGAGCTAGTTAGGGTCCCCGAACACCCTAACACACCATATATTATTACGCACACACTAATACACTAACTAAGCACTTCAATTCTAACTAAGTCCTAACTATATCATCACCACCCAACCCCATACCCCCCCCCCCCTCATGTCGATGGTCCCCAAGGGTGGGACACACCCTTGTTTCTTTGATTATTTTAATTGCTAATGTTGGATATCTAGAAAACACATTACATGTTGGTTAAAGCACTAAATGGGATTATAAGTTAGCACACAAGGTCTTGATCATTTCATTCTCACCTTCAACACTTGCAAGCTCTCTCTCTTTCTCTCCTTTGTGTCTTCGGCCGAACACCATCACCACCATATCTCCACCATCAAGTTCCATTCTAAGCAATCCACATACACTCAAAGGTGCAAGGAGTCCTACAACTAAGCTTGGTGCACTCGGAAGTTCAAGGACCACTCTAGATTTCTTTTATCCACCGCTTTTACGCCTTGTTTCTTCCCTAGCCTTGTGCTAGTAGTAAGTGCTTCTAATCATCATCTTGATCTTGTTTTTGGTGGTTAATAGATGATAGAATGATAAATATTAAGAAAACTCTAATGAACATAACCTAAAGTCTTGAACATAAGTGTTAAAGGGTGGATAAAGAGAAGTTATTTGTGTAAATCTTGTAAATCTTGTGTAGTTATGATTATTTGATGTTGTTTGTTAGTAAAAGTTGGATGGATCATCATCTAGACATGCTAGATCATGTTCAAGAATATGAACTAGTAAGATGTTAGTGTTAGAAATATGAAAGATGATGAAACCATCCACCATGAACTTGAAACTTGAATAAATATAATTTTTCTTGGAAAATTAGGTTATAAGCTTGTAGATCTAAAGATCTACAAGTGGTTTTTCGGAAGAACCAAGTGAAAGATACTAGTTTTGTTAAAACCCGAATATTTTATGAACTAGAAGCATTTTTGGCAAATAAACAAGTGTGTAAACACTTGTGTAACAAGAAAGTTTAACAAAGAAACATTTTTGTAAATCATGACTAGAAGTTGTTAAACTTCAAATTCTTTAAAAATAAAGTTTTTAAGAAACTAATCTTATTTTTAAAGATAACAAGACCTATTAAGCATGATGGTAACTTACTACATATTTTTACACACTTTCAAGTTCATGAGTTTATGATTTAGGCTTACTTTTGTCAAGTTTGATGATTAAAGATTGTATATTGTTGATGGATGATTGTTGAGTAAATTTTGAAAAGAAAATGATACGCTAGTAAGCGTGGACACCTCCATTTACAAAGGAAACTCTGGCGAAATTTTTCTAGAATTTCAACACTTAGAAATATTTTTCTAACAAATGTTTACAAATATATTTTTAACTTGGTTTTCAAAATAAATTTCGCCATGATTTTTATTTCAAAAATTACCAAGTACCGGAGGTGGATTTTCGTAAATAAAACTTGATAAATATATAATTAGAATATATATTTTGTAATAAAACGCTTGTGTGATTATGTGATTATTTTGTGAACTAGATATATTATTTTTAGGATAAAAATAATATAACTTGAAAATACTGTGAAATTACGACTCCAAAATAATACGAACGCTCTCACAAATAAATATTTAAGTTACACCGGTATTGTTATCACTACGCGAACTTTAAAACGTAACTTATGTACATTTTAGAAAAATAATCTTATTCGTGTATTTTTGGTAGAATTATATTTTGGAAATTGTATGAGGTAAAATATAATATTTTTGGGAAAAATATATATATTTTGGAATTAAAATAGTTTAGACAAGTGATTAAAAATATATTTTCCAAGTGAGACTTAAAAATATATTTTCGGAAATATAACGTATACATGTATAAAGACCCCCATCCTTGGGAAGGAACATACTTATAAAATAAATAAGAAGTGTGAATACGGAATAGTTACCTAACTATTTCTCCAAAAACGTTAAACCTTAAGCCAAGGCACGGCCATCCGTCTAATAGGAATTAGTACGTGTAGGTCGTCACGCAGCAGTTAGAGTTATAGATTGACGTTTCTGGATACGCACTTCTGTGAGTTCATGTCCCTCTTTTCTCTTAACTGTTTTCAGTTTTTATACTTCGGGGGTGGAATACATGTTACAGTATTCACAGAAACTTTTATACATGGTATGGTTAGCTTAAGGAGGGTATACTACTTAGATCATGTGAGTGGGTAGGCGGAAACTTGAGGCCATTAATCCTCGTTGTAGGACCGAGGGTCAAGAGCGGTAGATCTATTTGGGTGTAGCGAGCCCAGCTCCTGAGTCCACTGTACGGACCATGGAGTGACTTTGAGCCCGACGCAAAAATCTGCTAGGTTTGAGTCTTCCTGCATCACTTCACACATATCATTGGCTTTGCAACCCAATGGTGATCTCTTTTTCCTTAATTGCTACATACCAGGGATTTCATACATACGGACATATTACAAAGGTTTATACATACTCACTTTTACATGAACTCGCTCAACTTTTTGTTGATTTTTCAAACTACATGTATTTCAGGGAATTAATGGATCTGGCCAAGTTTGCAATGTGGTTAAGCTGCGTAGGAATAATGATGTCATCCGAGTTTAGGAAATGTGACCTTTGCCTGGACGGGTCACAAGTCTTAAACTGTGTTTTTATTCATGTCTTGTGAACAAGTTTTAATTATGACATTGTTGTGATCTGTGTTAAGTGTCAACTTTTAAAACAATGTGGTTGTAGTAACTTTTAAAACATGTTAAATGGATGAACATCATGTTTTTATTTTCATATAGCATGGTTGTGATTGTGCTATGGTATTAAGAAGTCACACCAAAATAAACCCACGCTTCCGCAAAGCCAGGGTGTGACAGCTTGGTATCAGAGCATCGATCATAGCGAACTAGGATTCCTTCTCGAGTCTAGACTATGATCACTAGGGCTCTCACGAAAACATTTTTACATTGCATACACTAAACGTCCAGATCCAGGGCACAAAACATTTGTACAAATAAAAGGCACAAATACACTTTTTTCAAAAATTATATTTCAGTCTTAGAGACTGAGGGAGGATCAGCCTTAGAGACTGAGGGAGGATCAGCCTTAGAGGCTGGGGATAATTTAGTCTTAGAGACTGGGAGGCTGGTCTTAGAGACCAGGGAGTTAGTCTGAGAGGCTAGGAAATTCAGTCTGAGAGGCTGGGAGGGTAGTCTAGGAGACTAGGATGATTGCTTGTTTGCTTTATTGCGGCTAACATGTTTATTTGACTTTATGATTGATATATGTGCATATATGTGATTGTGTTACAGACGACATGGTTTCATCGTCAGACACAGGAGTATCGGACACACTAGACCCCATGGCGATCGTGTTAGATGACGAGATTTCGTCAGAGCAGGAGGTCTACACGGACGACGATGATTTTCAGCCGTTCGCGCTACCCGATGTTGGAGTTGAGCCTGCTGATGGCATTCCTGCCAGGGATTTACCACTTGCGGTGATCCCTGCTCCTATACCACTTGCTGTTTTTCCAGTAGTTGATATGCCACTCGATGCCGTTTCTGACGACCACATCGATCTGTTTGAGGAGGATCCGCCTGAGGCTGACTATGAGGGCGAGCCCCTATTTGTCACACCCGACCACGTAGGACAACAAAACGTGGCGGAAACGTCGGGGAGTGTTGTAACAGAATTAATTGTTTCACAACCATGGAAATTAAAGTTACGTTTTATTTATCAACAAGAGGGTAACATTGTCTTTAACACGAAACAAATAGTACATAACATAATTAAACTAAGTCTATCTTCATTTTAAGTCTCTAAGGCACAGGTCCGCCCTAGTGTCACGATCATCATCCTATGCAAAAGCTCCTGAAAACACATGTGAAAATAGGTACGTCAGCATAAAAATGCCTGTGAGATACATAGGTTTTGTGAAAATAGGATTCATGACTTATAAGTTTAGAAAAAGTTGTTTAGCAAAAGTCAGTCATGAACCTTGTAAATTGTTTTGTTTTGTAAATCATTTAAAAAGTGATAAGATCAAATGATATGTATAAATAAAAGAATAATGTATGGTTAAATGTATAACCAAGTAAAATTAGTTGTATAAAGTAAATTGTTTGTAAACCAAAGTCTTGTGAGAATCGTGTTACTTGTGTAAAATGTATAAGTCCAAATTGAATGATTTAAATAACGCTATGATACGCAATATAATACAAACACTTATATATAGGAAGTACCAGTGGCGTATCCACCATGCTTGTATCATATTACTCACATCTCGTTACTTAAGTCACTTAAACAAACCACCAATGTATAAATTCTATGTTTAAACCAATTGTCAAAAGTCCTTGTATAAATCATATTAAATGTTAATAGTCCAAATGTAGTCAAGTAATGTGTAGCAAATGTTATGTCTGGTAAGTAATGTGTTGTTACATAAACCAATTGTAAAAAAATGTACAAAACAAAGTATTTTGAATATGTCAAAAAGTTATGTTTTGCAAAGTAATGCATGTTACATTGATACAAACACTTATGTGGTAAGTTAACGCATACATTCAAGCCTTGAGACAGTCGGATAACCCTAAGTCAAGGTTATCAAAAGAAATGTTTTCGGATTAAGTCATTCCTTACATCCAAACAAACCTGGGATGTCCGGAATGGGATTTGTCAAGTCCTATGGTACCAGTACTTACTACCGAGCGGCGTAGCTAATGTTAATGAACGTATATAAGTCCCGTTTGTGCAAACCAAATGTCATAGCAATTGTGAACATGTTATATGAAAACAATGCACTAAGTATGCTAAGTTAACATACGAAGCAGAAAAGTCATGTAAATCAATGTGCTAGCATACTATCAGTCAACATACATAGCAGAAATGTAAAGTAAATCATGTACTATAAGTGTACTAATGAACATAGCAAGCATATGATGTGAAAACAGGAAAGCATGAAAGTAACAAGTAGGCACATGTGTTTCACCCCAAAACAGTTTGAAAACAGTAAAAGAGGGGTCTATGTACTCACTTGAGATTTCTTAGTAGTCCTTGAGTAACAACCAAACAATGCCAGAGATCACGGATATCAAACGGCACCTAATATAGGTAACTATGTTAATATACCGGACCTAAATCGGAGGATTGGATAGAATGAGGGTTCGTAAACCAAACGAGTATGGAGACTCATGTAATATGGTTTAACAAAGCCTACATTCTAAAATGAAACCTAACCTAAGTGCTTACGACCCATTACGACCCGTTTAGGTAGCTTATGCTACTTTAACGCGTCGTTCGCGTGAAACGCGTTCGGACCGCCTAACTAGTCCTATGACAAGTAGAATATGCCTTAACATGTCTAATATTGTTGACAAAACAGTTTAGATATCACAAGTTATGTTACATATTCTTAAAACGAATTTTGCCGTAAAAAGGGGCATTTTGGTAATTTACCTAAGGCATATATACTACCTATCATACAACTACTTAAACGAAGCGACCATAAGGTATAACCTCGGAAGGTTATTCCCTATATACAATGGTCACCTAATGTGTTTGGTCGAATCCTAATGATCGACCAAACGGGTCAGGTTTGAAAGTATAAGCGATTGTTTAGATCGCTTACCTTACGACCCTAGACAAGCACAAAACTAAAAGTGACGAGCTAAGCATGTTGAAACATGCTTAACTAAGTTTAGAAAACAGGTTTGGTATCAAAACAAACGGTTTTGATACCCAAGAGTAGTTTGGTTACAAAATACGCAAGAATGCGCATTTTGGCCGAAACTACGACTCATCCCTGAGCCTAGATAACGTGGTAATCAGTAGGTATAGCCACTAGGGACTATAACCATCGTGATTACGCTCACGTTAGGAAGTTCAAACAAACTTCATGTTGACCATAAACTGGTCAATGCAGAAAACGCTAAAAGAACGAAAGAACGAAGGAACACTTACAAAGGGTCCAAGAACGGAAGTTTTGAATCCGAATACTCTCAGGTATGAAGTGTTAAACACAACAACTTAGAGAGCAAATTCAGATTTCAAAGGTGTGGGTTTTTTGGTAGTTGAAATGGATGGGTATTTATAGGAATGTTAGAACCGTTAGGATCGTTTATCGAATAACGTGCTTTGATCTTGTCCCTACACTTGTTGCAACCCTATGGTAACTCAAATTGGCCCCCCATGATTAGGAAACAACATGTGGAATTGGGTTTGGAGGGCATAACAGCTGTTAACAGCTGTTAAAACAGCCTTTGCTGATCGGAAAGGGCCTCGCGTGACGCCTAGGGGCCTCGCGTTACGCCTAGCCCCCCTTTCTGCAGAAATGGCAGAATAGGTCCCTGCACATGTTTCAGTCCATTTTCCACGCGTTTGAAGCCCGTTAAACCATTTTCAAGGCTCCACAAGGATGCCTAAACATAGTGGACACGAAACATGCTCAAAAATATGCCGGATATTGGTTCGTTTGGTCGTATGATCGCGATGTTCGCTTAATTATGACGGAATGCGCATGAGCGCGAAAAACGATCCAAATTGCGCGACGAATGGATTTTTCTTATGCCAAACACTAAAATAAAATATTTTAGTGCTTACATAAGTTTTTGGATGTCCGGATGTATTCAAAATGTAAGTTATGCGCTAAAATGCAAACTTGTGCACTTTTTGACGCTTTTAGTCCCTGAATGACCCAAAAGTTTATTTTAGCACACCGAACCCCTCAAAGCCTATTTCTAAGCTATGTAAAGGATATTTATGGCATTTTAACTTATGGTCATGTTCCGGAATGTCTGTTACAGTTCAAATTGACATACTTTCGCAGTTTGTCAAATTTAGTCCCTGTAGGCGAAATAACTAGTTTTTGCCATACCAAAGCCTTCAAAACTTATTTCTAAGTTATGAAAAGGTTATTTAAGGTATGTTAAGTATATGTTGATGTTCCAGAGTATTTATCGCGTTAAACTGATTACGTTTTCGCACCAGTTTGCGTATAACTCTCCAGAAAGCGATGTAGAGTTTGAAATTGAACAAAAGTCAAAACATGAAAAATGTAAAACATAACCAAACAAAAATTGGGATCAAATAACATTGTTTTATTGATAAACGAACTGTTCACAATGATTACAAGCACAGATGTTACAGTCTCCCCTACTTGTGGAAATTTCGTCCCGAAATTTAATTAGAGGAAACCCGTGGGAAAAGATGTGGATACTTCGCCTTCATTTGATCTTCGCATTCCCAAGTAAACTTAGGTCCACGTTTAGATTCCCAGCGAACTTTGACCAAAGGAATGCGTTTGCGTTTAAGCCACTTGACTTCACGTTCCATGATTTCCATTGGCTTCTCAACAAATTTCAGTGTTTTATCAACACGAATTTCGTCAAGTGGTATGCGGAGGTTCTCATCAGCTAAACACTTCTTGAGATTGGAAACGTGAAAGGTTGCATGAACATTTCCAAGTTCAGGAGGTAACTCAAGTCTGTAGGCTACCTTACCGATTCTTTCGACGATCTTGAATGGTCCAACGTATCTAGGTGCAAGTTTTCCTTTCTTTCCAAATCTGATCACACCTTTCCAAGGTGAGACCTTAAGTAATACACGATCACCGACTTGAAAATCCAAGGGCTTGCGTTTTAGGTCCGCGTAACTCTTTTGACGGCATCTAGCTGCCTGAAGGTTATCACGAACTTTCTTAACCTTATCAGTTGTCTCTAAAATGAGAGCAGGTCCAGTAAGCTGAGCCTCACCAATCTCATTCCAGCAGACTGGTGAACGACATTTTCGACAATAGAGAGCCTCGAAAGGAGCCATTTTGATGCTGGAGTGATAACTGTTGTTGTAGGAGAATTCAATTAACGGAAGATGTGAATCCCAACTACCACCAAAATCGATCACACAAGATCTAAGCATATCCTCCAGAGTCTGGATTGTTCTTTCAGATTGACCATCCGTTTGCGGATGATAAGCTGTGCTCAGATTAAGTTGGGTCCCCATAGCAGATTGCATGGTTCTCCAAAAATGAGAAGTGAAACGAGCATCTCTGTCAGAAATGATGTTCAAAGGAACACCATGTCGAGCTACAATTTCATCCACATAGATTTTAGCAAGTTTGTCAGCAGAAAAATCCTCACGGATTGGCAAGAAATGCGCTGACTTAGTAAGACGATCAACAACTACCCAGATGGCATCATGACCTTTCTTTGTGCGCGGAAGTTTGGTAATAAGATCCATAGTAATGTTTTCCCATTTCCAAACTGGGATCTCTGGTTGCACCAATAAACCAGAAGGACGTTGATGTTCAGCCTTAACTTTAAGACAAGTAAGGCATTTTGATACATATAAGGCAATGTCTTTCTTCATACCAGGCCACCAATACTGAATACGAAGATCCTTATACATCTTATCTGAGCCAGGATGAATAGAATAACGAGACTTATGGGCTTCATCCATAAGCAAGGTGCGAAGGTTATCTTGGCTTGGGACCCACAAACGGTCCATGAAGTAATACGATCCATTGTCCTTCAGTTCCAGATCAGGGGTTATGAGATAGGGAAATTCCTTATCCATCAAACCTTGTGAAACACAATTGTGTTGAGCCTGAGAAATGCGTGCTTGGATATCGGATCGAGTTCTTTCTGGTTGAAGATATGCTGAAAACTTTTGTGGTCCGTGAAAACCACACATTTTGTACCGTACAAATAGTGTCTCCAGATCTTAAGAGCGAAGACAACTGCACCCAACTCAAGATCATGAGTGGTGTAGTTCTTCTCATGTATCTTCAACTGCCTCGATGCATATGCTATGACTTTGTTCCTTTGCATCAGAACACAGCCAAGACCCAATTTAGATGCATCACAATAAACGACGAAATCATCATTTCCCTCAGGCAAAGTCAGAACAGGCGCGTCGCAAAGTTTCTGCTTCAGGTTTTGAAAAGCTTCCTCTTTCTTGTATCCCCAATCAAAGGGTTTGTTCTTCTGGGTTAGGGCGGTTAGAGGAACTGCAATCTTTGACAAGTTTTCAATGAAGCGGCGGTAATAACCCGCAAGTCAAAGAAAAGAACGAACCTCAGTAGGAGTAGTAGGCGTATCCCAATCCTTGATCGCACTGATCTTGGAGGGATCTACATGAATACCTTGTTCGTTGACAATATGTCCTAAGAATTGAACTTCTTTAAGCCAGAATTCACACTTGGAGAATTTGGCGTAAAGTTGCTCTTTCTTTAGGAGTTCCAGAGTAAGACGAAGATGTTGCTCGTGATCAGCTCGCCTCTTAGAGTATATCAAAATGTCATCAATAAAAACAATGACGAACTGATCCAAATAAGGCTTGCAGACCCTATTCATTAAGTCCATGAAAACAGCAGGAGCATTAGTCAAACCGAATGGCATGACTGTGAACTCATAATGCCCATATCGAGTGCGGAAAGCGGTCTTGCGAATGTCTTCTTCATGCACACGAAGTTGATGATATCCCGATCGCAGATCAATCTTTGAAAAATAAGAAGCGCCCTGTAACTGATCAAAGAGATCATCGATGTGAGGTAGGGGATATCGATTCTTGATGGTAAGCTTGTTAAGCTCACGATAATCGATACACATCCTAAAAGATCCATCCTTCTTCTTGACAAAAAGAACGGGAGCACCCCAAGGTGAAAAGCTAGGACTGATAAAACCTTTGTTAGAGAGTTCCTGAAGTTGCTAAGCCAACTCTTGCATCTCAGACGGTGCAAGACGATATGGAGCTCTGGCAATGGGGTTTGCACCGGGTACGAGATCAAAACGGAACTCGACTTGGCGTGCTGGGGGTAACCCAGGTAACTCTTCAGGAAATACTTTAGGATAATCCCGAACAACAGGGATATCTTGAATAGACTTACCTTTGCCCTTATCTGCTACAACATGTGCCAAAAAGGCCACATAGTTCTTTCGCAGATACTTCCGAGCTTTAAAACAAGACATGAGTTTGAGACCACCAGCAGGTTTCTCACCACGAACTTGTAGGATCTCTCCTGTCGAAAGCGGCACACGAACAATCTTCTCGAAACAAACTACCTCTGCGTGATACTTGGCTAACCAATCCATACCCACTATAACGTCGAAGCTTCCAAGTTGCATAGGCGTGAGGTCAATAGGAAAAAGATGGTCGTTAAGGTTCAACTGGCAGTTGCGAAGAACAGAATCAAGAACAATGGGTTCACCACTAGCAACTTCTACTGTCAAAGGCTTACCTAGTTTCGTTCTAGACACGCGAAGCAATGGCTTAAAAGATAATGACACAAAACTCTTATCGGCACCCGAATAAAAAAGAACAGATGCAGGCTGATTATTAATAAAGAACGTACCGTTCACCACATTATCATCTGCTTGTGCCTCTTGTGCATTCATGTTGAAGACTCGACCTCGAGCCTGAGCCTGATTCTGATTTGGATTGGCGTTAACTAGTCTTGGGCACCGGTTTCTGTAGTGGGTCAGATCCCCACAATTGTAGCACGAACCAGGAGGGAAATGAGGTCGTGCAGCTTGACCTTGTTGCTGAGCAAGAGGCTGAGCAACTTGTTGGGCTTGGTTCTGAATTGCCTGATTCTGGTTAACAGGAATGCGACAAGTAGCAGCAAGATGACCAATTATCCCACAGTTAGTGCAATGACGACATTGGAGATGTGGTAGGTGATGGCCGTTACACCTGTTGCACAAAGGTGCATTGCCAAGATAAGGCCTCTTGGCGAGTGGTTGCGCAGGTTGATTTGGTGCAGCTTGAGCTTGTGCAGTAACGTCATAGTTTTGGGAAGCCTTTCGCTTCCTAGACCCCCTTGAGGAACTAGAATCCTTTCCCTTCTTGTTTTGACCTTTCTTGCTATCTTCTTTGTCAGACGCCTGCTTCTTACCCTTGTCACCCTTTTTGTGCAGCTTTCCCTTTCGAACCTACGACTCAGTCATTGTCGCTGCTAACTCGATCGCCTGACGGACTGTGGTAGGGTTACTACCAGTAATGATGTCTTGCACTGAGTCAGGTAGGCCGTCGATGTACCTTTCAATAGCCTTGTCGAGTGGGGTAACCATAGTCGGGCAAAGCAGACTCAACTCCTCATACCTATCAGTATATGCCCTATGCTCGCCACTATCTTGTTTCAAGTCATCAAACTCCCTTTCCAAAGCTCGCAGTTCATAACGAGGGCAAAACTCCCTCATCATAAGAGCTCTAAGTTCAGCCCATGTTTGTGCTAGAGCAACTTCTGCACCGCGGTCTCTCATAACCCCGTTCCACCATGTAAGAGCCCTCTTCTGAAACACACTCGAAGAAAACTCGACCTTGCGATTTTCAGGACACTGAACGTGACGGAAAGTATTCTCAATGCTCTCGAACCATTGAAGAAGCCCAGTTGCTCCCTCAGAACCACTAAACTTGAGCGGTTTAGCCAAGTTGAAACTCTTGAAATTGCATGGAGCATGATTGTTGTTGTTGGCTTGGTTCCATTGAGCAATAAGATTTGGGAACACAGCAGCCATTTGCTGTGCGATAATTTCTACCAGTTCGGCATTAGCTATCTGATTCTCGCGTCGAGGAGGCATTCTAAAAGAGGAAACATGAAAGGAAACGAGTGAGATGATTGAATGAAAAGGATGAGATGAAACAAAATCAACAAAAGCAAAGATGGTGGTCATTCGTCCGCATCACAAAGCAAACAAACGACACACAGTAGCTAATGAAAGTAAATGGGTGAAAAATAATGTATCGCGAAGACATGCTCGCCTATAAGTGAACACTCACCCCAAGAGTTCCCAGGTAAGAGTGACTGGTCCGATTATGTGGATTTGTACGAACACTCTAGCCTTAGACAGAAAACCCAGGGTACAGGCATTCACCCTTCCAGTTTGCACGTGTTCACACTATTTAAAACCCAAAACCTTGATGAGATTTTTGAAAATTCAAAGGGGTTCAAAACCATATAACAGAGGGTTCAAAACCTAGTAATCAATCATCCTAGAACAGATGATTAGTTTTCAAAGCGGATTCGAACTTGATCTTCCCGTTGTGGTTATCACCTAAGGATAGGTGAAGTGCATGTTTTAAGATCTAAACACAAGATAACTTATCTTGGGGTCCTAGAAAGTTATAGTCTAGGTCAAAGCATTACTAATAACCTAATTCCATATAACCATTGGCTCTGATACCAACTTTTCTGTCACACCCCGACCACGTAGGACAACAAAACGTGGCGGAAACGTCGGGGAGTGCTGTAACAGAATTAATTGTTTCACAACCATGGAAATTAAAGTTACGTTTTATTTATCAACAAGAGGGTAACATTGTCTTTAACACGAAACAAAGAGTACATAACATAATTAAACTAAGCCTATCTTCATTTTAAGTCTCTAAGCCACAGGTCCGCCCTAGTGTCACGATCATCATCCTATGCAAAAGCTCCTGAAAACACATGTGAAAATAGGTACGTCAGCATAAAAATGCCTGTGAGATACATAGGTTTTGTGAAAATAGGATTCATGACTTATAAGTTTAGAAAAAGTTGTTTAGCAAAAGTTAGTCATGAACCTTGTAAATTGTTTTGTTTTGTAAATCATTTAAAACGCGATAAGATCAAATGATATGTATAAATAAAAGAATAATGTATGGTTAAATGTATAACCAAGTAAAATGAGTTGTATAAAGTAAATTGTTTGTAAACCAAAGTCTTGTGAGAATCGTGTTACTTGTGTAAAATGTATAAGTCCAAATTGAAAGATTTAAATAACGCTATGATACGTAATATAATACAAACACTTATATATAGGAAGTACCAGCGGCGTATCCACCATGCTTGTTTCATATTACTCACATCTCGTTACTTAAGTCACTTAAACAAACCACCAATGTATAAAGTCTATGTTTAAACCAATTGTCAAAAGTCCTTGTATAAATCATATCAAATGTTAATAGTCCAAATGTAGTCAAGTAATGTGTAGCAAATGTTATGTCTGGTAAGTAATGTGTTGTTACATAAACCAATTGTAAAAAAATGTACAAAACAAAGTATTTTGAATATATCAAAAAGTTATGTTTTGCAAAGTAATACATGTTACATTGATACAAACACTTATGTGGTAAGTTAACGCATACATTCAAGCCTTGAGACAGTCGGATAACCCTAAGTCAAGGTTATCAAAAGAAATGTTTTCGGATTCAGTCATTCCTTACATCCAAACAAACCCGGGATGTCAGGAATGGGATTTGTCAAGTCCTATGGTACCAGTACTTACTACCGAGCGGCGTAGCTAATGTTAATGAACGTATATAAGTCCCGTTTGTGCAAACCAAATGTCATAGCAATTATGAACATGTTATATGAAAACAATGCACTAAGTATGCTAAGTTAACATACGAAGCAGAAAAGTCATGTAAATCAATGTGCTAGCATGCTATCAGTCAACATACATAGCAGAAATGTAAAGTAAATCATGTACTATAAGTGTACTAATGAACATAGCAAGCATATGATGTGAAAACAGGAAAGCATGAAAGTAACAAGTAGGCACATGTGTTTCACCCCAAAACAGTTTGAAAACAGTAAAAGAGGGGTCTATGTACTCACTTGAGATTGCTTAGTAGTCCTTGAGTAACAACCAAATAATGCCAGAGATCACGGATATCAAACGGCACCTAATATAGGTAACTATGTTAATATACCGGACCTAAATCGGAGGATTGGATAGAATGAGGGTTCGTAAACCAAAAAAGTATGGAGACTCGTGTAATATGGTTTAACAAAGCCTACATTCTAAAATGAAACCTAACCTAAGTGCTTACGACCCATTACGACCCGTTTAGGTAGCTTATGCTACTTTAACGCGTCGTTCGCGTGAAACGCGTTCGGACCGCCTAACTAGTCCTATGACAAGTAGAATATGCCTTAACATGTCTAATATTGTTGCCAAAACAGTTTAGATATCACAAGTTATGTTACATATGCTTAAAATGAATTTTGGCATAAAAAGGGGCATTTTGGTAATTTACCTAAGGCATATATACTACCTATCATACAACTACTTAAATGAAGCGACCATAAGGTATAACCTCGGAAGGTTATTCCCTATATACAATGGTCACCTAATGTGTTTGGTCGTATCCTAATGATCGACCAAACGGGTCGGGTTCGAAAGTATAAGCGATTGTTTAGATCGCTTACCTTACGACCCTAAACAAGCACAAAACTAAAAGTGATGAGCTAAGCATGTTGAAACATTCTTAACTAAGTTTAGAAAATAGGTTTGGTATCAAAACAAACGGTTTTGATACCCAAGAGTAGTTTGGTTACAAAATACGCAAGAATGCGCATTTTGGCCGAAACTACGACTCGTCACTGAGCCTAGATAACGTGGTATTCATTAGGTATATGTCACACCCCCAAAATCCACATGCGGAATACCACCGCTTGGAGGCATGACTGACCAGGATCCAGCCACCAATTATACTGAGCATTGGCTAATGATATTCACCAACCATAATGGTCAATAAATATTACATATTAAAGTCCAGAAGTTTAAAGTTCAAATAACAGTTTAAATAGTAGCGGAAGCGTAGACAAAACAATTTAAAATTTAAGTTCATAGTTCATGTTTATATAGAACCCAACACATGGGTTAGACGACCACTACACTTCCCCAAGAGGCAGCTCCTGTCACTAGGTACCTGCAAAGCATGGAGTAGGGTATCAACAAAAATGTTGGCGAGTTCACGTGTTGTCCAGTTTTTAATTACCAAAAACTTGTTTCACCAGTTAATTTACTCGTTTATACATGCCATGGGGAGCTACCCCATAAGTAAGCGAATAAACTGTTTTTACAATACCGAATACTTACTTAACCGTACGTTTCCGCAGTGCTCCGTTTGTCAATGTTCTATCATCATTGACGATTTTTCCTGAGTACATTAGTTCACTCCCGTTCCCAGTAACAAGGGTCGGTGTGAGGCTGGTTAGACCTAAATAGCGCTATCAACTAATAACCCGTTCGCCAGGCCCCGGCGACTAATCGGTATTAAATGGTAGGGACTTGAGTGATAGAGTTTCGTTTAGTGTTTCTCGTTGCATTCCGTATAAACAGTAATTAACTAAGAGTCCCATATAGGGGAGAAAAGTATGTTTGTATCCCTTACGAGGGGATAGCGTTGTTTAAGATTTCTGTTTCCCAAACCACCGGGAACGCATGATTTATTAGTTGTGAACTCACCTTGGGTTGCTCGGCAGTTTAGTTTACTTGGTCAAGTATGCTGGTCACCAGTATGGGTCAGCTCGGATACAAACAAGTCACGTATATCTTACACGTTTCTAACACATAACATGCATATTATACTAGCATTCCTAGTGTTGGGCTGGTTCTGGATTAAGTAGTGGCAGTTAACACATAGCATACAATTAACACATAATATATAATTCATTCAAGGTTATTGGGTCTGCCTTATCATGCTAGCAATTCATGTAGAAAACAATTGACACTTAGTTAACACGAGAAGCCGCCCACAAAACCAAGCATGGCCCAATAGCAACACAGCCCACTCGAAACCACCGAGAAGTGGTCTCGAGTCGCAACCATTGTTGTAGGCATGGACAGGGGTTTCGAGTGCCATCCACTGCTGACTGTGGTCTCGAGTCGCAACCATTGGTCTCGAGTTGTGCATATGTGTTGCAACCGGGCAGTGTCTCGATTCACAACCACAGGTGATCTCGAGTCGCAATACTGATGGGCCACTGGCTGAGTCGAGACCTCTGTCGAAGCCACTGATGAAACTACTGTTCTCGAGTCGCAATACTGATCTCGAGTTGTCTTCTTGATGGTCTCGAGTCAAAACCAGGAGTCTCGACTCCCATCACCTGCTGATTCTAGAACATGTGCAACAGTGTACTATCCAATAGAATTCTGATTTCATGATATTACGTACTATCCAATGAAAATGCGCAAACATGTTTCTTTGTCTAACAATTAACCAAAATGGATCAAACAACAAGTTTTTCAAATATTCAAAGCACCTTCAACTCATATTCATGTTGTTCATCATATATTCAAACTATCCATCATGCATAATCATTCAAAACCGACCCGAAACATGTTATCCTAGATCTATACTTGCAACTCTAAAAGCATTTTCAGTCAACAATTACCATCATTTATTCAGCACGGTTCATCTTACACACATATTCATTCCATGGTCAAGAATCACATATACTAAATATCAAAAACCATTTTAATCCAAGCAACCAATTGATCAACATACACTTTACTTAAACAACAATCATAATATCAACTATACTAGAAAAAGGCATATTCAATATGCATATAATTTAACAAGAAAACATATATAATATTTTCATCTCTAAATTGCAAGGAACCACTAACCGGTTAGATTTCAAGGTGTGAAAATATGATGAATAAGCTTCCAAATAAGATCCTAAGCTTGAACCGAGAGTCCTTGTTGTCACCGGTTTTGGTCCGAGAGAAAGGAAAGGGGAGGTGATGCTTGATTGTTAGGGTTTAAGGTTTGCTAGAGAGAGAGAGGGTGAGGATGAAGTGAGAGAGAGTGTAGAGGAGAAAGTGTGAGGGTTTGGGTTTATATATAACAAAAGGTGCACCCTAAAGGTTTCCGAGTGGGCCAAGGAAGGTTGCGGCCCAACCGGCCCAGGTGTTCAGTGTTTACTCGAGACCGAGTGGTCTCGAGTCGGGTCCTTGTGTTGTTGGGCTGGGTTGCCTACGTTGGTTGGCAGCCCACAGTTGCAAGTTAGTGCTCTCCACTCGAGTCGGCCATGGTCTCGGTTCACTAGTACTTATATATATGTATATATATATTTATTACATACACACAGTCTAATACACGTATCACATAGTGTGTCATGATAATCCACTGAATTTTCATTTAATATAATATATACACGCTTAGTTAATATACACAGGTTGCTCGGGAAAACCCAAAGTGTCACATTATCCCCAAGTTTTAGGAACTTTCGTCCCGAAAGTTAAGGCAGCCACTGTCAAGCTAGTGAGAACGGTTCAACGGGGTGTCACATCATCCCCCCGTTAGTTTGGAATTTCGTCCCGAAATTCGGTTGTAGCTTCAGTGCTGGGAGTTTTATTAGGGAACAACTGGGGATACTTGCACTTCATCTGGTCTTCCCGCTCCCAGGTAAACTCTGGGCCATGACGCGAGTTCCAACGAACCCGTACGAGGGGTATCTGGCTACGTTTTGAGGGTTTTGATCTCTCGATCCGTGATCTCAATCCGTTCCTCAGTAAAGTGTAGTTGTTCGTCAAAAGTGAGTTCCTTGAAAGGAATGATGAGTGTCTCATCTGACAGGAACTTCTTCAGATTAGACACGTGAAAGACGTTGTGTACCGCACTCAGTTCTTCCAGCAGGTTTAATCTATAAGTTACCTTACCGATCTTCTCGGTAATTTCGAACGGCCCAACATATTGCGGATTCAGCTTGCCCCGTTTACCGAAACAAACCACACCCTTCCAGGGTGAGACTTTAAGTAGAACCCGGTCACCGACCTGGAATTCTAACGGTTTCCTACGCTTATCAGCGTAACTTTTCTGATGGTCACGAGCTGCCGCCATGCGTTGTCTGATCTGGGTAACCCTTTCCGTTGTGTCCACCACAAGTTCTGGGCCTGTGATCTGGCTGTCACCAACTTCCGCCTAGCAAAGAGGTGATCGGCATTTACGACCGTACAATGCCTCAAAGGGTGCTGCCTGAATGCTGGTGTGGTAGCTGTTATTATACGAGAATTCCACTAACGGTAGATGCTTTTCCCAACCCTTGCCAAAATCGATCACACATGCCCTAAGCATGTCTTCAAGGGTTTGGATGGTGCGTTCAGACTGCCCATCCATTTGTGGATGATAAGCGGTGCTCATATCTAAACGTGAGCCAAAGGATTTGTGCATAGTTTGCCACAACTCAGAAGTAAAGCGTGCGTCTCGATCGGAAATAATAGAGGTTGGCACTCCGTGCCTCGAAACCACTTCCTTAAAGTAACGTCTGCCAAGGTAGAAAACTTGTCTGTTTCTTTAATAGCCAAAAAGTGTGCAGACTTAGTCAATCGATCCACTATCACCCAGATAGTGTCGTTTCCGCGTTGAGATCTAGGCAGGCCAGTAACGAAATCCATGGAAATTTGCTCCCATTTCCATTTCGGGATCTCTGGTTATTGGAGTAGGCCCGATGGTTTCTGATACTCAGTCTTGACTCTCGCACAAGTCAAACATTTGCTGACATAAGTTGCTATGTGGGCTTTCATGCTAGGCCACCAGTACGTAGTCTTTAAGTCATGGTACATCTTATCCGAACCAGGATGTACTGAGTAACGTGACTTATGTGCTTTGTCCATCACAAGCTCGCGTAAGTTCCCATAAGTGGGACCCATATATGCCCGGTTACGTAGTAAGCGCCGTCTTCCTTTTGTTCTAGCTGTTTCCTCGATCCTCGCAGGGACTCAGCCCTGATGTTCTTGGCTTTCAATGCTTCAACCTGAGCATTCCGAATCTGATTAGGTAGGTTCAAGTGGATAGTGAGCTGTAAAGCATGAACACGCTTAGGTTTGGTTTCCTTCCTGCTGAGGGCATCGGCTACAACATTAGCCTTGCCTGGATGATATTTAATTACGCACTTGTAGTCGTTTAGGAGTTTGACCCATCGGCGTTGCCGCATATTCAACTCCTTTTGATCCATTATGTGTTGGAGACTCTTGTGATCGGTGTAAATCATGCACTTGGTACCGTACAAGTAATGTCTCCAAACCTTGAGCGTGAAGATTACGGCTCCAAATTCTAAATCATGTGTCGTGTAGTTCCGTTCGTGGGTCTTGAGTTGTCGTGAAGCGTAAGCAATAACTTTCTCGCGTTGCATCAACAAGCAGCCGAGTCCTTGGATAGATGCATCGCAGTAAACCACAAGGTCGTCGGTACCTTCAGGTAACGAAAGAATAGGAGCGCTACAGAGATTATCCTTTCTACGATAGTATCCTGCCAATCCCAAGAATTGGCGAACTTCGGTCGGTGTCTTAGGGGTAGGCCAATTCTTTATATAGTCGATCTTGGCTGGATCGACGTGAATTTCGTCCTTATTGACCACGTGTCCAAGGAAGTGGACTCCTCGAAGCCAGAAGTCACATTTCAAGAATTTGGCATACAGTTGCTCATTGCGAAGGAGTTCGAGAATAAGACGCAGGTGTTGTTCATGCTCCTCTTGACTTTTCGAGTAGATCAAGATGTCATCAATAAACATAATCACGAACTTGTCGAGGTAAGGCTTGCACACGCGATTCATGAGGTCCATGAATACCACAGGCGCGTTAGTCATTCCAAATGGCATGACGAGGAACTCGTAATGACCATAACGGGTCCTGAACGCAGTTTTGGAGATGTCTTCGTCGCGGACTCTCAGGTGATGATAACCTGATGGCAGGTCAATCTTAGAGTAATAGCTCGATCCTTGCAATTGATCGAATAGATCGCCGATACGTGGAAGGGGGTAGCGATTCTTGATGGTAACCTTGTTCAGCTCACGATAGTCGATGCACATACGGAATGTGCCATCTTTCTTCTTGACAAAAAGCACTGGTGCTCCCCAGGGTGACGAACTAGGACGGATAAATCCTTTGTCCAACAGTTCTTGCAGCTGTGTTGAAAGTTCCTTTAGTTCGGCGAGGGCTAATCGATAAGGTGCACGAGCTATAGGTGCCGCTCCGAGAGCTAGCTCGATTTAGAATTCGACCTGACTGTGAGGAGGGAGTCCAGGTAGTTCTTCAGGAAATACCTCAGGGTAGTCGCGCACAACTGGGAAGTCATCGATCCTCTTCTCCTTTTCCTGGGTGTCGGTGACAAGTGCTAAAATAGCGGTGTGCCCCTTCTGTAAACACTTCTGGGATTTTAAGAACGAGATGCTACCTGTGACAGCTCCACTTTTGTCACCTTGGACGATGAGGGGTTTGCTAGAACGACAGGGAATACGAACCATTTTCTCTTGACAGAGAATTTCATCCGATGTTTGGATAACCAATCCATACCAATGACGACGTCGAAACTTCCAAGAACGATAGGGAAAATATCGATGCTAAAGGTCTGTCTAGACAATACTAGTTTGCAGTTACTGATGACGTGTGAGGCCTCAATGTCTCAACCATAAACCAATTCGACAACGTGCCTAGATTTTGGTGTCGGTTACACCTATTACACTTAGGGTGGTTTCCCTGATAGCCACCCTGTTGCTGAGGACCCTTGTTGCTTTCAGTCTTCCTTTGCTGAACTGGGGCCTGAGTGGGGTTAGCATCCTTACCCTGATTTCCATCCCACTTTCGTTCGTTATCGCTAGAAGTTCCAGTAGTAGCACTGATCCTTTTGGGCAACTTGCCCTGTTCCACAGCCTGATCAGCGAGTTTGTGAGCAAGACGAATGACTGGCTGAATGGTAGTGAGGTTGGCTGAGGTCACATGGCTCTGGATTTCTGGAACTAGACCCTTGAGGTAGAGCTCGATCCTTCGATAAGCAGGTCGAGACATGCTTGGGCAAAGAGCAGCTTAGTCGTTGGACTGTTTCGTGTAGGCCTCGATCTCTGATCCAACCATTTTGAGCTCAAAGTACTCGTTTTCGAGCTTTTGGATGTCGTCCCTGTGACAATACTCTTCCTTGATCATATCCTTGAAATCTTCCCACGCAGTAGCATTAGCAGCTTCCAAACCAAGCATCTAAATATGCGCTTTCCACCATGAAAGCGTGTTTCCTTCAAGCGTACCAGTAGCAAACTTCACCCAATTAGCAGGGGAACACTCGCAGATAGCGAAAACGGATTCGGCCTTCTCAATCCAATGCAGAAGACCTATGGCACCCTCAGTGCCATTGAAAGGGAGAGGCTTGCAATCTATGAAGGTTTTGAAAGTACAAACACGCAGTTGCGCAGGTGCATGCTGACCTCCTGGGTGAGCTGCGAAAGCTGCAGCCACCGTGTTGAGCAAGTTAGTTATCTGAGCCTGAGTCATGTTAATGTTTCCCCTTCCGCGCCCACTCATTGTCTTCATAATCAGAAAATACAGCATGGGTGTGATGTCGTAGCGTAGCGTAGCGAGAACGAGATAGAAGAGAGATGTGTATCTATCTAACTAGGCATACTAGTACGTATAGCAGAACAGAATAGCATAAAGTAAGCAAGCAAGTATACACAAGTCCGAGCTAGGAGGTCTAATAGGTTGAGTCTTGCCCTTGGGGTGTAGTGTTATCACGGGTCACGGGTTATAGTCTAGTTTTTCTCAAAAAGGCTTCCTTTTTAAAACCTAGTTCACTATAACCAATGGCTCTGATACCAATCTGTCACACCCACAAAATCCACATGCGGAATACCACCGCTTGGAGGCGTGACTGACCAGGATCCAGCCACCAATTATACTGAGCATTGGCTAATGATATTCACCAACCATAATGGTCAATAAATATTACATTTTAAAGTCCAGAAGTTTAAAGTTCAAATAACAGTTTAAATAGTAGCGGAAGCGTAGACAAAACAATTTAAAATTTAAGTTCATAGTTCATGTTTATATAGAACCCAACACATGGGTTAGACGACCACTACACTTCCACAAGAGGCAGCTCCTGTCACTGGGTACCTGCAAAGCATGCAGTAGGGTATCAACAAAAATGTTGGCGAGTTCACAAGTTGTCCAGTTTTTAATTACCAAAAACTTGTTTCACCAGTTAATTTACTCGTTTATACATGCCATGGGGAGCTACCCCATAAGTAAGCGACTAAACTGTTTTTACAATACTGAATACTTACTTAACGTACGTTTCCGCAGTGCCCCGTTTGTCAATGTTCTATCATCATTGACGATTTTGCCTGAGTACATTAGTTCACTCCCATCCCAGTAACAAGGGTCGGTGTGAGGCTGGTTAGACCTAAATAGCGCTATCAACTAATAACCCGTTTGCCAGGCCCCGGCGACTAATCGGTATTAAATGGTAGGGACTTGAGTGATAGAGTTTCGTTTAGTGTTGCTCGTTGCATTCCGTATAAACAGTAATTAACTAAGAGTCCCATATAGGGGAGAAAAGTATGTTTGTATCCCTTACGAGGGGATAGCGTTGTTTAAGATTTCCGTTTCCCAAACCACCGGGAACGCATGCTTTATTAGTTGTGAACTCACCTTGGGTTACTCGGCAGTTTAGTTTACTTGGTCAAGTATGCTGGTCACCACGTCCTAATATGGTTACCAGTATGGGTCAGCTCGGATACAAACAAGTCACGTATATCTTACACGTTTCTAACACATAACATGCATATTATACTAGCATTCCTAGTGTTGGGCTGGTTCTGGATTAAGTAGTGGCAGTTAAGACATAGCATACAATTAACACATAATATATAATTCATTCAAGGTTATTGGGTCTGCCTTATCATGCTAGCAATTCATGTAGAAAACAATTGACACTTAGTTAACACGAGAAGCAGCCCACAAAACCAAGCATGGCCCAATAGCAACACAACCCACTCGAAAGCACCGAGAAGTGGTCTCGAGTCGCAACCATTGTTGTAGGCATGGACAGGGGTTTCGA